>CABEEJ010001131.1:9248-122234 GCA_901482245.1 Timema douglasi | reverse complement strand
GGGGGGGAGGCGGGGGAGTGGGAAACCGTTGAGTAAAAACCACCCTCTGTATGCTTCTGTATGCTTGACCAAGATTTAACCATGACTTCCCTATCATCAGCAGTGAAGTCATTTGTGAGAATGACACCTTCCCGGCCACCGAAGCAAGTCTAAATTAGTTATGTGGTTTGAATAAATGTGTGTGTTTGTTTAAACCCTTTATAAGGAAATTCCTTTTTCTACCTTTATGGCTCCTAATAAGTTTAGTGGACTGTAACCTAAGTCGGCGGATTGGGTGGTAAGTATCAATTTTCTGCAAGAGGCATTCATTACCACTTTGTCTAATGGCAGCAATCTAAAGTATGAACTGTGTTCTTCTTTTCATTGTAAAAGCCATATTGTGTTTTGTTCCTCTTATATGTTTAGATCCAGCTTTCCTCTACCTTTTTACAAATTTCATACAATTACCTCACAAAGCAAAAAGAGGTAATGTAACCCATCTTATTTTAAAGTTGGTTTTATTTAATTATTTTCTAATTGCTTAATTTGGTGTGCTTCTTACAGGTTCGTTTGGCGTTTATGCTGCCGTAAGTTCTCGAGAACAGTATATGCTGGAGTTTTATGGTAAACTTGGTTTCCTGGAGCTATGCCCTGGCCTCAGTCCTGAAACTACTTACTTGGGCCGAACTTTTTAAACTACCAACCTCGACATTCCAACAAGTATGACTTGCTTCATTTTCATTGGGGTTGTAAACGTCACTCGGTGACATTAATTTTTGTTTTAACTTACTAAATGGTAAAAAAAAATATTACTTTTGTTTTCTCTAAGTGTAAACTTGTGTTTTAAGATGCACAAAACTTGTGCAAAAAAAACTTATTACTAATCATTTTACTGAAACAAGCGACAAGATTATTCTTGAATCACATTTCTTTTCAAGTTAAAGAAACTTTTTTTTATATCTTGACTCAAATGTTCTTATTAGAGCTAGCTTTAGCATTAAACTACGTATCGTCAGTTCCTGCCTACTATAAAATATGTTTAGTATTTTTAGTGGAGTTATTAAATCTTGCACAGTTTTTACTTTATGAAATATATGCTATTATAGAAGTATTAGCTTTTTTCTCTCTATAACATTGCAGATTTATGAAGGCTGCTGTATAAGTTAGAGTTGATTTTTTTAAATGTTTATTTCTTATTGTGAAATATCTTTGGATTATTATTTGTTGTTTGAGTGATAAAACTAATAACAATGAACTTGGCTTTCTAGTGCTAAGAAACTAAAACGTAATGTCTTCTCTTGGAAAAAATCTGTTTTTTTTATGGGTGTGCTGTTACATCACCATAAGAAATCTGCGAGTAGTTTAGTTTAATTTGAACTTTAAATTTTGTGGTGCGCAATAAAACACTAATTTAGCTAACTCGAAGCGTTAACGCATTGCTTACCCATTCCAGTCATCACTGATAAGTAGGGATGTGTGAGAACCACTTTTTCATTTTGATACGAGAATATTAAAAGATATTAAAATATCTAGACGCAAGATCAAGACTATATGTTTCTATCCACCTTTCCTATACCTTCTTACAAATATAATGCAATTGCCTCATAAAGCGAAAAGAGGCTTTGCTTATTGAATTAAGATTAAGATTAGAAAACTTCTTTTGAAAGTACAAAAAAGTAAATTATTTTTATTAAATTAATTATATAGTTAGAGTTTATTTTAAAATTTGGGCTGGCACTTACTTTGGAGTCCATGAGTGACTTAAGAATTTTAACTCTTACACATTTGAAATGCAATCAATAATATGGTGATGGCTGCAATGTTTACTATTTTTTATAATCCCATTTTGTAGTAAAAGTTTACAATGTCAAAGTTTGATATTTAAAAAACTATTTTTATAACCAAACTTTCTTAATGAAGGCTGTTTTGAGAGGAGAAAGTGGAACCTATTTTCGAGTCCTTATGGTATTATTAATAGGGATGGATGTGTATGACCTTTGTTATATTGGAACGGGAAATTAGTCAAAATATCGAGTTTGGGATGGAAATGGGAAATTATAAAAATTAGATGAAAAATATGGAATGACTTATAAAAGCTTGAACACTATTAAATATATTATAATGATATAACTCTATAAGGAAAACCTCTTTTCGCTTTATGAGGTAATTGTATTATATTTGGAAGAAGGTATAGTAAATATATTATAGGTAATTAAATACTAAGATATCATCATATAACATAATAATATTGATAGGTGGATGCGAAGAATATTTTATATTGAATCCAAAAGCAACATTTTGAAAAAAATATTGAATAATACAAATCGAGTAGTTAATTTTAGTACAGTTTTGATGGATATTATTTTTATTAGTTGATCGTTCCCCTACCCTCCTCCTCCCTAAGATTAATTTTTTAACTTTATAGATGAGATCGAGATAATTTTTTTTCTTAGTCGGGATATTTTCAAGTCTCTAACATCCCTACTGTTAAGAGTTGGTTTACGAAATTAAAAACAATCTTTGTACGACACAAGAATTTTTAATTTGCATTCATAACACAGCTAGTATTATCTAGTAATGATTTTTAAAAAAATTTCAGATTTTAATTGAAATTCTCTCATATTTGAACTTTACTCCTTTGAATAATAATAATATATATTAATATATATACATATATACACACCTCAATAATTATAAAGTTCATTATGGAAAAAACACCAAAAAGCATTACTACTCAACCACTGGTTCAAATTCCGATCTGGTAAGAGGTACAGTCCAATCTTCAAGGGGACTGATGCACCCTGAAAATTTCATAATTATGTGTTTTATTGTATTTTTGATTGTGAACTTTGAGGCCTACAGTTTTCTAGTACATGCCATTTTATCTTTTTTTCAATGTTTGATATAAAATAGCCATTTGATGCCATTTTTTCTTTGTGTAAAATAATGTTAATATAAAGAGAAAAAAATATATAAGCAATGTTAACCACAAAAAGTTATTCTTTTCTAATGTGCCCTTTGTATGCAAATTGGACTGTACCAGTGCTTCAGAGTTAATAAATGTGGTTTTAGACTTTAAAGCGCTGATAACCCTAACTCGTCTTTAAGAGCCACAAAAACAATTTATATAAAAATCTCATTTTATTTTTAGTATCACTAACCTGATCATTGTTTATTTTTAAGTAATATTTTATATATATGAAGTGACTGATTTTTGACTTATTGTTTGTATATAAGTTATAATATTTAAAAAAAATGCTAAGCAACATAAATGTTTTATAAATCATTGGTACTTAGTACCAAATGTAAAAATAAATTCCATTATTTTGTCTAATTTTTTGTTTTGTAATAAAAATTTACAGTGAAGTTGTTTTATTTGGGGTTCTGTGATATCACTGAAGTAAACCAAGTCGCTATAACATTGAAAGATAATGTTCACCTTCTGGTCAAAATCTTAGCTAAATTGGCCTTATTATTTTGTCTGTTCTCTATAATAGGTACTTGGGTTAATTTTTGAATGTTAATTTTGTAAAGTATTATAATTTATATTTGAATTAATTACAATGCAATTTAATATTGGACACTAATTAATTCTCTATTGGAAAGAAAATTTAAATACTTTTTGATTTAACAGATGCAATTAATGAAAGGTGTACTACTATGCGATTAATATGCTAACTAAAATTAGTAATGCATTAAAGTGATTCTAGTTAACTATAATTTTTTTTATCACATTTAATTTTATTGTTTAGAAAGTTAAAGACTTACATGTTGGGTGCATCTAAAAAACCGTGACTATTTTCATAAGGGAAAGTAATATTGTAATACTGTAATATAATGATCACTTTGAATGTTTTTTTTTAAAAAAGCACCTCCTACTGCTTTGTTTATGCACATTTTAAACAATAAATACTTGGGCATTGAAAGTTTCTTACGATATAATAAGAACTTTGAACGATTAACTCCATGTTGTGATTCCTTGATTGAGTATAACAACATGACACCCCTTATCCACAAATGTTAGCACTCATTGCTAACGGCGGAGGCTGCTCGGTTGGTATATTTGTGACCAATAAACAGTAATAAATATCTTTAAAACATTTATGAAAAGACAGAGTAGATATTGAAGGTGGGAAAAACTAAACATTACATTTTAAGGGTCATTAATATTTTTAATATGTATCTTTACTAATGTTATACTAAAAAGTTGAGTTCATGGATTATACTCAAAGTAGACGCCCAACACCATACAAACAATGTATTTCTTATGATAAACTACCGTTATTTATTTGATTGTATGATTCATTACTCCTCAAAAGCAATGCTTCCCCTTAACTAATGGTTAACTTATCAGTACTTGAATGCTCAAGTATAAAACTAAACCATTAATTTAGGATTTATAGGAAATGTTGACACAAGTGGTTAGAATAAATTTATATAATCAGAATGGCTCGAATGCAAATCTTACGTTGCTATCAAAGGAATTTGTTTACATGCTTGTTTTTTAAACTGCTCTGCACTGATTATCAGAACGATTTAAATTATTGTGTGTTTTTATATGTATAGTTTGTACAAAGTACAAACATTTAATGTTGTCTTGAACATTAATTAAGATCACACATAAAGCATTGAACGATTGAATGTTGTCTTTGACAAGTACGTGTTGTGTTTAGAAAAGATGCTAGCATGGTTTGATTGTTACTTTGTTTTAAAAGTAACTCTAACTTTTTTTTTGTGGGTTTATTGTATTAATTAATTAATACTTTTGAGTGAGTGTGATAATATGTGTTTGTATATGTTTAAATAGCTAAATTTCATTTAGTACATGTCTTAGATGTTTTCTACAGTTATTTATAAACATATATTGATACCTCTTATAGTGAAAACTTGTTAATAATAAAATGTTTGCCATTGCAGTTATGTAGAGTGTAAACAGAACCACTGTCAAATTTTGTCAAACATTTTACAAAAAACCCTTTACTTCTGGTGTTCATTATTTTGTGTATATGTGAGAAAAAAAACGTACAAAGAGGAATTTTAGAAACAAGTAAAAGAATAGAGCTTTCACAATAACAAAGAACGCTATTCGCTTTTCACAATGCTCACACTGCTCTTCTTAACTATGCGCCCATTTTGTTCTTTACCATTTTCCTTTTCCCCCATTACAGTGTTCTACCCAGATAATTTTGCCAGCAGGTTGGCATAATAAAGAAGCCGGTTGGGGGCAGTGTAATAACTTTGCAGTATTTGATGATTTGTGCAAGAAACTTTGATTTTAGCCGGGCGCCTGTTTGAAAGGTCCTGAGGAGAACACTGCATAATGTGTAGTTGATTTTTTTTTTTAAGAAGTTGCGTCAAACGTTGCATACATTCTCCAAAATAGCTCTTTTAAATTGTAACCTAAGCTCAGGCATTGTAGCATTACCTCCTTGTCTATTGTCAATAGTTTGAGGTTTGAAAGATTGTCTGCATCCTTTTCAGAGTATTTGACACTCTCTTTCTTTACTTTTTGCCAAATTTGTCATGTAGTAATAATTATTTCGGAATTAGATAAATATGTATATCATGAGATTCGGGTGAAATTTGAAAATACTTGCACAGTGTACACAGTTTATTAGTAATCAAACCATATGTATATGTTTTAATTGATCCGAACACATTATTTGCTTCTATTTTTGTTTAGTGCTCTTTATTTTCATGCACAATGCCAACATAAAAGAGTTAAAGATTACCACCACTGACAACTTAAATTTTCCACAATACTTTTGCTATCAGGAGAGGTGTACTAAGTCCACTTTTTAAATTTGAAGTGAAAGACAAATTGTATGCTTTTAATAAGTATACTGAATTATTGTGAAAAATATTTTTTATGAACTTATACTTAGCACATTAAAATTAATATCAAAATATCTTTAAAAGTTTATTTTATCATTTTTGAATGTAATCACAAAATAAAACAAAATTTATTACTTGACCTTTACATGTGAATAATGGTAAATTATGTTGATTTCAATTAGAATTAACGATATCCAAACTATACACAACTTTACTTAGTAGCAGGTTATAATTTTCTCTTTAATATTCTTATAACAATTCAGTTTCCAGTCCAGAAAAATACTTCCCACTGCCAAATACCATTGCTAAAGAAAAAGCGAAATATATGTTTGAACTTTCTATTATAACAGTCAAATTGTGACCAAAAGGAACATAAATGTGTATTTGAACTTTAAATATTTTATTAGCAAATCCAGTATTTTACTTTTGAATCGGAAGTTCCAAGTTTTCAAAGCTTTGCACACCCCTAGTTAGTATATTTGTCTTGCTATTGTGATTTGTTGAATGTGTGAATCCATTCTAAAACTGTTACTTAAACACATTTTTGTAAAACTGCTACAAATATGATCAAATTTCACCTCTCCTTTGCTCAAATCCTAACACAACCTATACTACTTTGATGTAACTCTACTCTAACCTCAAATGAAAGAACATTATCAGTAATAAATAATAATTGTAGTAAACTTTTTTTGTGTATCCAGTTAGCTCATGTTTCATGACTGCCATTTTGTATTATTTTGTATATTATGAATATATGTAAAGAAAAAAATATGACAAAAATTTGGTGTAAGTCAGTAAACCTACATTGGAATAAGAACTTGATTAATACCCCTTGTAATATTGAATTCTTTTAAAGTAGGAATTCAAGATTATTGTTTCTTTTTACATAGAACATTGTATTTGTGTGTAGGTGTTTAGTAACAATTAGGGGGACTTGAACTTTTCAGTAAATAAAAATAAGCAGCTATGGTCAACAAGTTTTTAAGCTATTTTAAAAATATTATTAATTCACATGGAAGAAGGTATACTAAAAAGGAATATTATTATTATTATGTGATCTGTCTACAACAGGTCCATTCCTTTTGTTAGTGAAACTTAGACCTCTAATGCCCTGTCCTCTGCCTCCTTCACCTCCAAGATTTTTTTTTATTCCTTTCAAGTCACCAAGTATTTGAATCCTTATTCCTAAGCTCCTCTTTCCCTCAACCTTCTGTAACGTACCTAAGAAAGTTCCTCCTAAGGATGTGTCAGATATGGTTTGATTTGAACCAAAGAATTACATACAAAATTGATCTCTTAGGATTTCTTCATTTGTCACACCCGCCTCGGTGGCGTAGTTGGCTAACGTGCTAGTCGTGTTGAGCTCGACTTCTGAGGACGGGGAGATCGAGGTTCGAATCTCGGTCGAGTGAACTGGGGAGGGGGTGTGTGTTCCTAAATGGTTTTCCACTCTCCCTCCACGCAAATGCGGCTTCACTTCCTTTAATTCAACCTTCCCAATTCCTAATCCATTAGCGTAATTAGTACTTAAATCGTATAACCCGAACGGGTAATAAGACGCGGGGCTAAATAATAATTCATTTGTAACCCTGTCTGTCCACCTGATTTCAAGTCTTCTCCAGCACCACATTTCAAAGCTCTCCAAGTATTTCTTTTCCATCTTCCTAAGAGTCTTAAGTTTCTGCTCCATACAGTGCAATGCTCCAAATATAGCATTTTATCAGTTTCTTTCTCAGTTCCAAAATCAACTTGATGGTCAGCAATAACCTCTTCTTGTTGAAAGCTTCCTTGGCCGTGGCGATCCTCGAACTAATTTCTTTAATGCAGTAGGCATCCTTTGTCAGCAAACTTCCCAGGTACTTGAAATTCTCTTCGCCAGGATAGGAATGAATAAAAGGAACCAACTCCATATGTCTTGTACAGTTCGCACTATACATTGCTGTCACTTGACAAAGAGTTAATGGTTGCTTCTTGAAATCTTTGGATGGACCTGTGAACACAACATAACTTTCTAAAAGAGTAAACCAAACTACAAAAGGCAGGAAAGGAAATTGGATAAAGATTGATGGAACACAGAAAGAGTTACACATTAAAGAAATAAACATAAGATAGTTACAAGGAATTAACAAAATAAATGTTAATAGGAAAGAGATATTTGAACAAAAAGTGTAATAAACACATATGGTTTAAATATAAAAATAGGGTGATAGTAAAGTTTTAACATTTATTTTTATTCAGGACTAATGTAATTCTACTAAGCAATTGGTGTTTCCTTTAGATCCTTAGTGAAAATATCTCGACTTTAAATTTGCTTCTTTGTTGCTATTAAAAAATTTTTTGGGAAGGGTAAAATTATGTTCTCACAAATAGATCGGTTTCATTAACAGGAGGGAGTGTGAAACTTGCAAAGCATCTTCCTAGATACTTTCCTTCCTGTTCCTTCTTCCAAATATAGCTAAATACTTTAAAAGGGGATAGGGAGGGTTTCTTTAAAGAGATGGGTCATTTATTGTTTTCAAATTTGTGACTTAAGAAACAATATGGATAAAGTCACAGCATTGAAGATGTCAGAAATGATTATAGCCCTTTGAAGTGTGTCACGAGCAAATATTCGAAATTCACATTTTTTGATAACCAAAAGTTCAGGTCTCTATTTAAAGATGTAATATATTGATCCCTAATTATATTTAATTGTGTTCAATAGATTGAAAATACTTGACAAAAGTGATATTTTATTCATAGAAGTATTTTTATTTATCTTATTTCAAGACTAAGAGAAAAAATATCTTATGATTTTGAAAGAATTGCCCCTTGAGGAGAAATGGTATTGATAAAGCCCATGCCACACTATTCATTAAGACTTTAGCAATAAAAATATTTTAAATAAAACCATATTACCATTATTTAATATGTCAATATTATCACTGAAATAAATTATTGAATAGGCTTTTAGATAGACAAGGAAGGCCCTTACGAAGTTACACAAATTTTAAATCCTAATCTTGCTAAGATTTATAATTGATTTGATATTTGGATTCAATGGATTTGAATCTAAAAGTCAGAATATTTGAATAATTTAACTTAATACATGATTTGGTATGGATCCATTATTTAGACACATTTTTTTATTGAACTTAATAAAATACATATTTTACAGTATAATATATCACAGTCTAATATTTGGTTTGGATTTGAGTTACTGAGTAAAAATTAAGATTAAATTACAATTGAAAATCTTGGATTCACATGGTCCTGAGATGGGACGACATAACGTTTTCTTGGTTAAGTTTCGATAAGTATGACAAGATGGCATTTTGTTTCATTAAATATATTGAGTCATTTTAAAAATTGTTTGAAATTCTCATTTTATATATTTCTGACAATTCATCCTTAAAATATTGTATCACCAGGGTATGTTTTGTATTAATGTGTTCTAAACTACACTTCAATTTTCATAAGATGAGCCTTTTAGAAAATACATTATTTTGTGGTAAACATTGATATCATTTTACTATCTTATTATTATTTTATGGGTATTGATAATATCTATCAAAGTGACAAATGCAGATAACATGACCTTATGTACAAATATATCAAAGTAGAGCTAGCAAATTTTTTAGCTGTCAAATAAGGCTGTTCCTATGAAAATTGGTCTTTAATTAACTGTATGAAACAATTTTCATAGATTCCAACCTCGGCGAAGTTGTAAGCTCTATTTCTTTAGACCCACTTTTTTACTGCCCAGATTTTACAATTTGAAGCTTATTTTCCCAAAAGAGCTGCCCATAAAACTGTTAGCTATTTGCTTCACTGGGTTCTTTAATGTTGAAGTAAAAAGTAGACTAAGGTATCTATATCTGTGGATGTGCATTGTTTTGTAAGCGGTGAGTACAATCATTTCACAGCATTATTTTTAAATAAGTTCTATACAAAACTTGACCATCCATTCAAGGGGCTTTACTTATTAACATTATTGATTTTTTTTACATCTGGTGGTTTGTTTTTATATAATTAATGTGTGAAAAGCCATGCTTACAGTAAATTCTTGAATTGCCACACGCACAATGGTTACATATTAAACACTTGGACAGTGTTTGCCGATATAGGAAGAGGAGGAGGGACTGAGGGTGTGGCACCACCCTTCACTTTCAGCTGACACCCTTTGCTCTATAGTATGAGTTACACATTTTTTGAGATTAAAGAGAGGGGAAAAAAAGAATAAACACAGTTGTGTTTCTTTATTTTTTAATGTCTTATTACCCCTTCAGACAATACGCCTATGCACTAATTTAGCTAATGATTTTAGGAATAAGGGCATCTATATTTAGAGGAAGTGTACCCACATTTACATGGAGGAAGAGTAAACCATTTTGGAAAAACCACCCTCAGTATACCCTATTAAGATTTGAACCACGATCTCCCCATCATCCGTAGTCTAGTCTACTGCGAGAGTAGCGCTTTAGACCACACGGTCATCAAAGTGGGTAATTGGTGTGCTATATATTATGTTTTAACGCACGGGTCAGGTCTAATCTAGTGGTTTAGATGAGAAGGGTATATAGAAGAACTGTGCCTGTATTTGTATGTAATAAGGATGGGAATACCAAAGGGATGAATCATATTTTGAAGAACATCCCATATTTCGAATGATGGGATTCCAAAAAAAAAATTAGAGTCTAAGATATTGTTTTTCTAAATCTTTAGTTAGAACTTGTTTTAATGCTTTAATACTAGTAATACTAATAATTATAGGACAAACTTAACCAAGCCCCAGGCCATTAATGTAACACTTAAATGTATGTACGAACGCGTTAAAACAAAAAAGTTTACATTTAGTTTCTATTTCCTCTTAAGTTCATAATTTTTTTCCAATATCCAAGTCTTCTAGGAAAAATTAAGATTCAGATTTGTAAAATAGTGTGTATTTCATCTTAACTCTTAATAATGATGGAGTAAGGGAAGTGTGTGCTAATAATACTTCAGCTACACTAGTATATGGCGTTCATATTTCAAATACTGTTTGTATAAACTTAAAATTTTATTTACCATTATCATTTTCTGATTATATTTCCGCCCAGCTGTTCATTAGGCAGATTGTAATCTATTTTCAATAATCTCTACATTGAACTTAGGACCATATATAATTATTGCAGCACATAAGCTTATAATTATTTATGAAAGTGGTGTGGAAACACTTTCAAATAATTAGAGATGGGTCGAACTATAGATTTTTTAAATCTTGAATCTTTAAAAAATGTGCAGTTTTCATTAGGATGAAAATATTTCAAATTTAATTTAAAAATTTGTTTTTAAGGCTTGGTGCCCCACCGACAAGAGATATATTGTTTGTCAGGTCAATTATATCATGAATAAAAACCTTTTTTTAGTAAATTAATAATACAATTTGGTACTTTTTTCGTTATTTTGTCACTCTTCCAACTACACAAATTGATATAATTAATTTTAGCATTTTGTTTAAATTTCTTTGAAGTCAAGGTCTTCATAATTGTATTCAAAATACTTCTTTTTAAAATTATTTTACGAATCTTGAATCTCTTGAAGACCTTAGAATTTGAGAATTTGGGCATTCCATCTCTAAAAATAATGTAATTTGATAAGGAAACCTACCTTAAAGGAGAGCTACAGTAACCCCGTGACTTCTTTGGTGCTGACTTCTGACGGTCAACATTTAGGTATATACCTAAATTTTGACTGTCGGAAATTACAGCTGCTAAACATATAGTTCGGCGTAGGGATACATAATTTGGTCTGGTAGCTTTTCAAAGCTGTCCAAAGAAGTCATGGGGCTACTGTAGGTTAGAAAACTAATAGAACTTCTCTCTTAATTTCTTAACATACGTTTTATTATTACTTTCACAGATTCACATAATTTTAAGTTCACAGCTTTTTTTTTTCCCCCCCTTTCTTATACAAAAAAAACAACATAAGAACACAGACAAAAAATGTGCAGCTTTGAAAACGTGAGATAAGAAAAGAGTTAATTGAGCTCATGAAATTCCATGTGCAAGGTTAAAAGGGTTTACTGTATCCAGCTTTTTAATAATAACATTCTCTAGCTTAATCCATACATTCACTTATTGGAAGATATATGTATCTTGTATTCCTTTTAGTGTTGTATTTATTACACCTTCATAACATGTGTGTATTTGTAGTAATCACTAGATACTTTACAAATTATTTCTGTAAAAAAGTCATATAATGGATAGTCACATGAGTCACAGCTGTTGATTAAGAAAGAGAATTGTTTGAAAATGTTAGTCTCAGACTGACAAATCCTGTCGTAGGGATAAATGGAGACTTCAGGTGTATTATAATGTACTATAATAGTACACCTTATGTATATAAAAATGTATTATTACTTGTATACAAAAATGTATACCTCTGTTTATAGAAAAATAAAAAAATAAAAAAAGTTTTGTCTTGAAAGTGTTATCTTTCAGTCTGGAACATAGAACATGTTTTAACCTACATTCCACCCCAAAAATTACGTTAACATTTTTTTTAAATACTTAGATTATTTTCAACAATAGTAAAATATATGTTTTGCTCTTGGCTTTAATAAATTGAGCTTTAAGTTTGATTGCATGATAATATACACAGTCACATACATTAATTCGTTAAATATGTCTTGATATAAAAACAATAGTGTAACCCTACCATTAAGAGTACAAAATGTCTACACTGCTGCTAGGGAAGCTTTTTTTACTGACAGATCATATTTCTCATATATTTTTTGGAGAAGCTACATAAATTTCTAATAGCGACACAGGGAAAAACACTAGAAATAACTAGATTCTTTGAACACTGTTTATGAATCCTCATGGATTGTCAAATCTTAAATTTAAACATATCCTTTCCTGAAAGCTATGAGCCTTCAATTTGTGTATGCATTATTTCAAAGTGCATTGACCCCATCTTATTATTTTATTTAGATGGATACATTTATGTTTAAAATACACAAAGCTGATAAAAAGTAAAATCAATCTCTTAGGAAGTTTTTTATAGCATATCATGATAACTATGCTGATGCACCAATGACAATAACAAGCTAATGAGCGAATAACCCGAACGGGTAGTAAGACGCGGTAATAATAATAATAATAATAATAATAATGAAAGTTAATGGAGTGTACACGGATAGCCAGGATGGAAAGTAAAACAAGATGTGGATTACAATGTTAAAAAATAAAGTAATGTTTATATTGCAGTGGAAATTGTGCAGACATTTAAAAACTATTTTTAGTAAGAGCATAAATACCTAAAATGTTTCAAATGATTATTTTTGTAATTGAAACTTTTAATATGGTTTTAATCTTGTTACAAGACCGCTAACGCTTTATCATTTATCATTAGAGAATATGACCAGCCAGCGACGCAGCAATAGTTGTTATAACACTATATTTTTAACATTTTCTAGGACTATAGAAAAATCACGTTAAAAGATATGTTCAGTTAATTTTATGGTCTAAGACCCACTTTGTCACCTGAGAAAAATATGATAAACTGGTCAAGAAATAATTAAAGTGTACAATGGTTTTCCTTATTTTATAGGCATAATAAACTTTATGCTATTCACACATTTTTTTATTTCATTAATATATTTCTAGGACTTCTGATAGAACAGTATTTCTAGGATTTCTGTTAGGACTGGCATTTCGTTTGATTAGTTATTCCTAAGGCCGATAATTGTGTTAAATAATCATGCTATTTTTATCATTGCTGGTAATAATTACTTTGGTGAAGATTGAAGCTTTGGTTGATGGTAAGTATCTTTAATATATAAATGTAATGCCAGCAGAATAGTATATACAGTTATTGGTCTTACATCCAAGTACATGGAATTCTTGTTTTTGTAAGAAAGGGTCCACTAGAACGTTCTCATTTATTTATAGTGTTGGGTGAAGGGTCAAGGGGGTTGTATTCTAAAAGTAAGTTACTAGATCTGCATAAACATCATATTTCAACTTTGTGATCTTCAGCTTTTTGATAGATTGTATCAATAAATATATACTATTAATGTTGAAAGCAAATAATTTTATATTTTCTTAAAAGGTTCTACCTACCAGAATCCAACCATACAAATAGCATTAACACGTCCTAATTCCTGTTATTCAATTAAGTGAAGAATGACAACCTTGACATAGAATCAAACTTGGGACCTTTGGGTTTGTGTGCCAATGCTCTACCACTTGAGCCCTCTGATTCATCTCGTATCCAGGATCATATTTCATTATTTGTTGGTGTATTGAGTCTTAAGGGCCAGTTTCACAATCAAACTTAGCACACCTCAAGTGTAATACTAGACGACACCTACCTAAACTCAAATGGAATAGGGTTGTTTTATATGTGAACCTGATCCATTCCATTCGAGCTTACATGGGTGTCGTCTTGTGTTTAATATAGCGCCGCACTCACCAGTGGGATGGGGCTTAGAATAGAATCGCAGTATCACAAGCTTGTCGTACAAGGTGACTTAAAGGAGAAGCTTTTGCATAAGATGTTGCTCGTACAGGACAAATCTTTTCTTTTACCTCCTATTCTTCCTTCTCCTTCCTTTTTCCTGTCGTTCAGTCTTGCGCAGAATATTTTAGGCCCTTCCATTCATGACCTTGGCAACACACATGGCCTCTCTCGGACAATTATTGGAAACCAATGGACATTGAACTACCTTATGGAAGTGCGCCGTTGTAACATCTTAGTAGAAGGAACTTAAGTCTGACAATAACCGGTTACCCTGCTTTGAGAAAAGATCTGTTCCGCTCATTAGGAATCTGGACGTAAAATTTGCACTTTCCTGTACCCACTTGCTGCGATGACCTCTTTTCTGGTGATATCCCATGCGAAGGATGTCATGTCCAGCGTCATGTAGGGCTCCCCGTCGGGAGAGTTAACAAGGCAACATGTGGTAGAACCAACTTGGATAACCCTGGGTCCACGATCCGAATACTGTGCAGGTTGTCCCCAAACGTATTGGTCGAATATTTGGTCAAGGCTGACACCGTTATGCCCAATCCGGCTGGCATCTCACTGCCCGGCCATTCACAGGGCCAAAATTCTGAAAAGAAGCGAAAACGAGAAAGACCGTTTAGCCCGATTTTGAATGATCAGGAAGGGGTGAGACCTCAGTCCCGCTTCCTGATTATGTCTCGAGCAGGGAAAGATAAGAATCTTAAGCGTGTCATCCCATTTATCCTTGAAAGAGTCAAATGTTTCTATAAATAAACTGTGCGATGGCACGATCATGATTCATACCACGACTGACAATTAGACTTTCAACCTTATGGCAATAACAGAATTACCGTTTGGTAATTCGGCTAAAATACAGGTGAAGGTGGAACCACACAGGTTCCTCAATGTTTCCAAGGGCATGGTTACTGGTTTTGAGGAAATTTGTGAGGGTCTTACATCTCAACATGCCACTGAAGTGTACAGAATTACAATAAAAGAGAATGGGCAAGAAAAAAAAATGCATACATCCTAACCTTTGTGACTCCTACCTCTCCAAAAGAGGTCCGAGCAGATTTCCATGTTCTCAGTGTTCGGGCGTATGCCCCTAACCCTTGGTGCTGTTTTCATTGTCAGGAATTTGGACGTACGAGGCTACGATGCCATGGTAAGACAACCTGTGTATATTGCGAAGAGGAGGTTCGCAAAACACCATGTGAGTCCTCTGAGTTCTGCATTAACTGCAAGAATCCGCACTCAGCCTGGTATTTGGCCTGTCCAAAATGTAGGATATAGATAAAAGTCCTGGAGATTCAAACCGAAAAGAAAATTCCATATGCCCAGGCACGCGAAGAATATGTATTATTGCAGGCTCCGGTATTTCAGACCTCATATAGCCAGATTGCCAACAAGACTATTAAATGTCCTAGCTGCCATTGCGCAGTCAATCTTATCAGTACATCCTCATGACCCGTGCCACTGGTCTCTACCCGAGTCAATATTCGACATAGCTTCCCAACCCAGGTGTCGCCGCGATTTTCACGGGAGGTGACACCTTCTCAGAGGTCGTCTACACCACTCGCGCTTCCGAGGACACCTTGGGGGTTTCACCCCCGGGTTCTCTTTGAATCCTCTTTGGGGAGTCTCCTCGGATCATTTGCGGGAAACCCCATTGGAACTCCCCCGGGCCCAACTCACAAAAACAAATTATCTGGGGTCATTGTTGGGCTGCCCACTCTCGCCTCTTGAGACTCTAGAGGTTGATTTGAGTGGCGGAACAGGTGAGTCTGCAAAGGTGAGTCCCACAGGTGTTTTAGATAAAGACCAGAGAGGGACCGCCGATACTAATATAACAAAGGATGCAACGCTCGAGTCTCTTCTGGATAAAGGAAAGTCTCCCTTACAACGTGAGATCCAGTAAAGACTCGACAAGGCACGAGGACCTAGAGGTCCCAAATACGTTTATGTCTTTAAAATATAGTTTTATGGATTGCGTGGATGAATACATTTGAATTAATGATTAATGTCTCCACTATAATGGAGTTATAGAGGTTTCTATGCTCGTGAAGAGGAGATTAAATTATTACCAGTTTCTCCTCTGCATCATTTCATCTTATGTTTGCATGAGACCCACTTCCACTCTGCTGATAACCCAATGCTTCGTCGCCACAATGTATATCATACCGACAAGACATTCCTTTATCAGGCAAACAGAACTGTGGGTATACTTGCACGCAGAAATATACGTATATCATGAATATAGTTTATGACCTCAAAGTGATCGTTGTCTGTATCTCCCTTGCTATAGGGGTTACAGACAGTATGCTGCAAATACCTACCAACAGTGAAATGGGCTACCAAGATAATCCCAGAAGCCCTCTTGGCACAACTTCCTACCCCCTATAATATCACGATGGGCAATTTTAAAGCTCATCCCCTGATGTGGGGGTCCAATTTGACAGACACTCGTGGGAGAATGGTAGAGGATATTTTTGTCTTGAGTGATCTGGCTCTACTGAACACAGTGACCCAGACACACTTCTTCACCCTTAATGGTGTATCCTATGCTGTCAACCAAATATTTTGCAGCCCCGGCATTGCTGCTCACTTCCTTTTGGGGGTTCACCCCAACCTCTGTGGTGGAGATAATTTTCCCATTCTTCTTTCAACATTTAAAAATCCAATATAGCACGGATGCCTCAATTGGTGCTCAAACGGACTGACTGGGATAAGTTTCGTGACCTCTCCGTATTTAAGAAGCCCTGTTTTGACGTCAATGTTGGAACAAGACACTTTACTTCACCGAGCATTGCAGCGATGAGGGCTTTCATCACTAAATTATCGCCGAATCCGCTCCACCACCTTGTTCCCTGATGGAATGAAAAGTGTCGTTTGGCAATTTCAAACCGTCGAAGGGCACTACATCTCTTCCATTGACGTCCTACTTTGAGGAATATGTACCTTCTGCCATATTGAATTTAAAAAAAATATCACCCTGGTCTCTCAGGAAATAAATAGGTGAACCAGGTAGCCAAGGAGACAGTTCATCTTCCTCCTGAGGCGAGTTTGGATATCATGTTTTTACTTTTAAAGGGCTATGTTTGACGTGGAGTCTCAAACCCTGCTCAGAACAAGCTGTGGTCCATTAGGGACTGTGTGTCGCGATGGCCCTCTACTATACGAAAGTCTAGATAATAGAGCATCGTGTCGAGACTCCGTGTTGGACATGATTCTTATTGAGAGGGGAGCCACCCCCAGTGTGTGAGCTTTGCGATGCTCCACTTAGTGTGTAGCACATTTTGGTAGGGTGTCTCAAGTATGCCCCTATTCACCCGGATTTTCATTTTAATGTTGACCTTCGTTTTTTATTACGCGACAGTGCGGATGGAATCATAATAATTTTGTTTACTCAGTTCTATACGTCTAGCGAATATTTTAAATTCAATTTTAGTTTAACTCTTCTAGAGTGGGAGTGTCTCAAATGGATTTTGTCTCATATTGAGATTTATTTTTAACGTTCTAGTATAACTCTCAGAATTTGTATATGTGTTATTTTATTTTAGTGCTTTCATCTGCAGATTTTGATGGGTAAATTATTTAATATTACCCTTCCCTCAGACCCATTTCGGTGGCCGCATGGTCTAACGCGCTACTCTCGCAGTAAACTAGACTGCAGATGACGGGGAGATTGAGGTTCGAATCTCGGTCGGGTGTACTGAGGGTAGTTTTCCAAAATGGTTTTCCGCTCTTCATCCATGCAAATGCAGGTACAGTTCCTATATATAACCCTTATCCCTAAAACCATTAAAGTAAATGAGTACATAAGCGTATAATCCGAACGGGTAGTAATACGTTGTGATAAAAAAAAAGTGTTAGGCTCTAATACCTCATTGAGTCATGGGCCTATATAAAACTAATTATAATAATAATTATTATATAGCGTTACACTTGAGGCGTGCTAAGTCTATGAAACTGGCCCTAAATGTAGTAGCTGGTGAAAGTACCGTCCACTCAGAGCTATTCACAATCAAGACTGATCCTGTGTATAACCACCACACATCAGTTTACGATACATATGCGTTAATAATTCCTGTAAGTTTACTTTTAAAATTTATGTAAACTTAGTGTCTGTATTGTTTGTACAAATTTCAGATACCACAGAGATCAAAACATTGGCACTCACGGTGAATGAAGAAGCCAAATTGAATGGAGATAAAGCACGAATATCTAGAACTAAACGTTCAGCAAAAACATCTCAAAAGAGGCGCCCTCCAAGCCGACGCACATTACACCCGAAACCACCTTGCCACGACAGATTCTCTTTCTGTAAATGAAAATAAATAATGTGATTAATACATTTGATTTTTCAAAACTGTCTTGAGTAATATATTTCAGCTTCAACAAAAAAATGTTATCAAGTTTTTTTTTTAATCTGACATTTTTCTGAATTCTCTAATCTCGAATATTCATAAGGATTCGATTCGACACCAAATTCTAAAATAGTTTCATAACCTCTTAATCCGCCACTGTTACATTTTTGGTAAAGCTGTGGCTTCCACTGGAGTTATTATATTCCCCCTGTATCCACCACCATTACATTCCCTTTCATTGTTGGTAAAGCTGTGGCTCCCACTGGAGTTATTATATTCCCCCTGTATCCACCACCATTACATTCCCTTTCATTGTTGGCAAAGTTGTGGCTCCCACTGGAGTTATTATATTCCCCATGTATCCACCACCATTACATTCCCTTTCATTGTTGGTAAAGCTGTGGCTCCCACTGGAGTTTTTATACTCCCCCTGTATCCGCCAACGTTACATTCCCTTTCATTGTTGGTAAAGCTGTGGCTCCCACTGGAGTTATTATATTCCCCCTGTATCCACCACCGTTACATTCCCTTTCATTGTTGGTAAAGCTGTGGCTCCCACTGGAGTTATTATATTCCCCCTGTATCCACCACCGTTACATTCCCGTTCATTGTTGGCGAAGCAGTGGCTCCCACTCCAGTCGAATCTGAGACAATAAATTACTTCCAGGGCCAAGGTCGGCTGGGGTGTGGTCTTTTTCGAGCTACAAGAAAAGAAGCAGAAGGGGGGGGGGGGGANNNNGGGGGGGGGGAATTAAAACCAAATGACCTTGATCTTTACAAAGTATTATCACAACTTCCGAGTGTGTTGAGTAAAGTACTAGGTTGCATTTTTAAACGCTTTATATTAAATAACGTTTTATTTTAATTGGTTTGATAATAATTCAAGAGGTATTTTAAGTGTATTTCGTAACTTGAACGTTTATTTAATGATAAGGCTGGCGTAAAGTTTGTAGCGTTGCTTTTTGTTGTGCACCTACAGACTATATAATGCAATTATTGATTATAATAATATTATAAACTTAAACTACTTAATTGTTGGAAGTATGAGAAGTTTAGGAGAATTTAAAGAAGTTTACCTGCACCTGCCGCAAAAATCTATGGGCTAATTATGTTGTGAGAAAATTCCCCTTCATGCGGATCTAATCTTACTTTTCAGAGCTTCAATACAAATCCTGTAGGTTTATTGTTGTCGTCCTTATCATTATTATTATTTAGTGTTCTGTCTTTTGACAGATAGACCCTACGTTGCTTTGTCCAAATTGAGTCCTCCGGCATATCCTATCGGCAGATTACTTGTTTATATCCTGAAACCAGGTCCTCCGGCATATCCTATCGGCAGATTACTTGTTTATATCCTGAAACCAAGTCTTCCGGCATATCCTATCGGCAGATTACTTGTTTATATCTTGAAACCAAGTCCTCCGGCATATCCTATTGGCAGATTACTTGTTTATATCTTGAAAACTTCTTTTCTTTTTCGATGTCATCCATCAGTTGCATTCGTGGTCCTCCTGGTACGCTTCTCCCTGCCATTTTGCCATCTTTGACGTCATTCATTAAGTCATTTATTCTCATAATGTGCGCTTCAGTGGTCGCGTGGTCTAACACGCTACTCTCGCAGTAGACTACACTTCCGATGACGGGGAAATCATGGTTCGAATCTCGGTCGGATTTTCTGAGGGGGGATTTTCCAAGATGGTTCCACATTCTCCCTCCAAGCAAATGTGGGTAAACTTCCTCTAAATATGGTCTTCATAATCCCTAACATCCCTAGTATAATTAGTAGGCCTACATAAGCGTATCTGTATTAAGAAGCAGTGATAAAAAAATAGATTCCTATAATGTCACTCATTCAGTTGATCTTTCATCGTATAATCACCTGCAGAATGTTTATATTATCATTTACTATTCTTAGAATATGGTCATTAGTCATTTGATCTGTACGCTTTATCTTTTAACTTCTCCTACTTAACACCAATGTTTTCCAACTATTTCTTCTCCGTTTTCCTTATGTTCCATATTTAAGTTCCATACAAAGTGATGCTTCATATTATGTTGTATTTATATAAGATGAAAAAATAAGATAAGGGTGTTATCGGAACAAAAAAAACAACACGACGGGACATACAATTTGGACGGTGATAATAGCCAGCCATTGAAGAAGTTTGATTGTGTATCTCCGTAGATTATTCTTTGCATCGTTGGACGCGTGAATGAAAGGTCAGGCTCACCTAATCTGATTTGCCAATGACGTGAAGATCATGGGTATCGAATCATATCCGAGCTTACTGAGGGTGTTTATTGTTATAGAGGCAATTTTCTCAATCTCCAACCATGCAAATACCAATACATTTATTCTAATTTCAACCTTCCCCATACCTACCGCATTAGCGTATAGTTAAAATCCCCATATCCTGGACGGGTATAAATACCTGGTGAGGAGAGTGGGGAAATAGTAGCTTATTAAATTGTTTGCCCTTCGTAAATTGATAATCATCTCTTGTAAAAGGAGCAAGTAATTCATTCAAACTATGATTACAAAACTAGCCTTGCTCTACAACACATACATAGTGATTATTGTGCAGTGAACAAGTAATGATATACTTACAAGAGTTGTAATCATCTACTCGCCAGGGGCAGGCTGACATCAACACAGCTCCGTCATTTGGAATAATTATATGCAAGTAGTGTCGATAATCTTGGATTATGGTGGGTATGTCGGGAACGGAAGTTAATGGAAGTATTTTTTGCAGTTTTTATATCAAAACATTTATTTCTTTTAGTTGAAACAAATCCAATATTGCTCCAGTAAAAACATAGAGACCCGCCTCGGTGGCTTAGTTGGCTAACGCGCTTGTCGTGTTGAAGCTCGACCGCTGAGGACGGGGAGATCGAGGTTCGAATCTCGGTCGGGTGAACTGGGGGCGGGGGTCCTAAATGGTTTTCCACTCTCCCTCCACGCAAATGCGGGTTCACTTCCTATAATTCAACCTTCCCAACTCCTAATCCATTAACGTAATTAGTACTTAAAGCGTATAACCCGAACGGGTAGTAAGACGTGGTGCTTAATATTATTATTATTAAAAACATAGAGTTTAATTTTCTTCACATGGTGATATCAACATTTGTTGAATATCTGTCAAGGGTGTCCTGGAATTTAATGACAACTTTTTATCTTCATTTAAAAATGTTATAGTCTAATGACGCTATGTTCATGACAGGTATTCAACAACTGTTGATATCATCATGTGAAGAAAATTAAATTATATGTTTCTGCGGGTGCAGTATTTTATTTAATTTGGCCAAAACAATATTTTGTTATGAAAACTGCAAGGATGCTAGTCTTTTATCCTGTTCCCTACACCTCCATCTTAAAAACGCCGCGGCCGGCACACAAAGCCTTGTTTTATATGCAGGTGGCCAAACCAGGCGACAAATGCCTGGCAACAGCTTCTTTATATCTAACATATAAATAAAAAAAACTTTTAGCACCGCCTCTTACTACCCGTTCGGGTTATACGCTTATGTACTAATTACGCTAATGGATTTAGGGATTAGGAAGGTTATATTTAGAGGAAGTGCACCTGCATTTTCGTGAAGGGAAAGTGAATTTAAAAAAAAACAGCCTAAGCACAACCAACCGATATTCTAACCTCGATCTCCCCATCATCAGCAGTTTAGTCTGCTGTGAGAGTAGCGCCTTAGTATAAATAACATTACTCAGCGTTTTGGCGAATTGATAGCGGCGTTTTTTTTATCACGGCGACCAGGTCGCCAGGATCGCAAGTATAGACGTAGCCTAAAACCTTTTAAAATAAAAATTTCTTGGTTATAAATTGACCAAAATTTTCAAAAATAGTTTGTAAACTAACAAAAAGTAAGCTTTCCTCGTAAAAACAGAGCCCATGTATAATTATGTTAATAATCACAGTAAATAGGCTACTCTTCAAACATGAATTTTGAATAAAAATTGTTCAAACCACTTTAAAAAAAAAATCACAAATATTTAGAAATCAGTTATTTTGTAAGCCAACCTAAAACTATTTACATCATTTTGCATAAATAAAAACATATTATTTATCAAGAAACATATTTCCTAAATTCCCATACTAAATCTTAAAACCCATTTTCGAAAAATTTCAAATTTTATAAAATTGTTTAGGAGTAAACTACCATTTGATCAATTTATTTTAGAATAATAAATATACATAATTATTAAACCATGTAAAACAATCAACAGATTCAAACTTTGAAGAAAATAATTGGAGCTATTATCAAAAATTGTCAAATTTTTCACATATCAGTTGTCAGTAAACAATTCTAAACGAGATTTTACACAAAAAACAAGTTTGAATTTTTATCTACCATACCAAACACTCTCTAGAGATAAATTTTAAACAAAATCACCAGAGCCCTTTTAGAAATTATTTCGAATTTTCAAAAGTTCCTCGTGAATAAACCTCCCCCCACCCATTAACCCTTAATTTAAGAGCTAGGGCTAAAATGAAAATTTTTCTCGAGGTATAACCATATATCATCTAAATATAAAATTTGAACACGATCCATAAAAACCATTTTTAATCTAATATGCCCAAGGACAGACATAATCGTAAAACACACTCTTTTGAATTCGGAGGCACATAAAACCTAAAGATTCATCTTAATCTCGTGGGCAAAAATGTTCACGATTTCAGTACTTTATCTTTATATGAAAAAATAATGATTTCTAAGTCCCTCTCAAGCGTAACTTTTGTCCAACCCATACATTTAAAAATTAATCTTGCACCTAACTCAATCAATATTGGCGAAACAATAACATCTCCATAGGTGACCTGGCGGTCTAGGGGTAATGTGTCAGACTTCTGTGCTGGCTGCCGGGGTTAAATCCTCGGTCTCGGCACAGATTTATCTGATTACCAAACCCTTCCTTCACCTCTGACAAGACATCTTGTGAATGTGAGGAATGCCAGGCCTCCACCGTGGTTCAGATTCCACGTTAAACTGTAAGTCCTCCATTTAATCTCACAATCACCATACCATTACACATTAGCGTAAGTGCGTATAACCCGAACGGGTAGTAAGACGCGGTGCTAATAATAATAGTTGATGTTGTGGAACCAGTGGAAACACTTAAAACATATCTTAAGCCTAATTATGATGGATTCAATAGTTAAGCTACTATATTTGTTAACTATGGTTATAACCGCATCTAAATATCATATTCTTTAGATTGAAAAATTATACCAGGACACGTGAATCGAACCCGGGAGCTTTGACTTAGTACGCCAATATTCTTGCCACTGAGCTAGCCAAGAACTGTCCGTTGACTAGGGTCATTCTCCACTCATATTTTAATGTCAATTCTGTGATGGACGATTCCTGAATGGTAAGAGCATTGGCGTACTAAGCCAAAAGTCCCAAGTTCTATTCCCGTGTCCAGGTGTCATTTTTTTCAATCTAAAGAATATTAAGTCTCACTAACAAAGCTCCGGTGACTGTTGGCGTAGCTCATCTTTTGGGACAAATACCCAATGGACCGGCTGGGAATCGAACCAGGGGCCCCTAAGGCTGGTAGCAATATGCACTGACCACTACACAATGGGGCCAGTTACTTTCTAAATGAGAAGCAGTGACCGGCAAGGCAGAAGACCCCCAAATTCATAATTTTCCTAAATAACATTTTTGAATAAAAGTATGCCCAGACCGAGAAATTTTAATGAATAAATCACATCTTTTTTCTATTTTATGTGAGAGACTTTAGTCGGGGATAGAGCTAAGGTATCGAAATAAAAGTATCAATACCCTATTCATTAAAAGTATCGGGAAAAAGTATCCAGTTAAAAAAAATACTAGTATCAAAAGGAAAATATAGCTATTTTCATTTCGAAACTAGTATTTTTTACTCGAATACTTTTTTTCCGATAATTTTACTGATATTAGTACTAACACTCCGGTATCGAATCGGCATTAAAAGAAACAACTTTTTTGTTATTTTCACTCATGTTGGGATTACATATTTACTAGAGTGGATTATGGAGAAAAAACAAATGACACTATTTCTCACTAATTTCTGCATGACAAGCAAAAGACAAGTCTTAGTATTCAATTTCTTCTAAGGTGACCTGGCGGTCTAGGAGTAAGGTGTCATACTTCTATGCTGGCGGCCGGGGTTCAATCCTCGGTCCCGGCATTGATTTATCTGGTTACCAAACCCTTCCTTCACCTCTGACAAGACATCTTGTGAATGTGGGGAATACCAGGCCTCCACCATGGTTCGGATTCCACGTTATGTTAAACTGTAGGTCCTCCATTTCATCTCACAATCACCCTACCATTACACGTTAGCGTAAGTGCGTATAACCCGAACGGGTAGTAGTAAGACGCGGTGCTAATAATAATAATAATAATAATAATAATAATAATAATAATAATAATAATAATAATAATAATACATTTTTACTAGAGTGGATTATGGAGAAAGAACAATTGACACTATTTCTCACTAATTTCTGCATGACAAGCAAAAAGCAACTCTTAGTATTCAATTTCTTCTAGCTCTCATAATTCATAGCTGTTCTTTCATCTTTATTAATAAAGCCTGATGCCTGATGGGATGAGTAGCAACCCCGTCCTTTATCAATGAGCTAGGTCATCACAAACTGAACAAAATAAGTTTTTGTAGAGTTCAATGAACTCACTCAACTTAAGGGTGCCCCAAGCAGACCAAGCAAAAAAGTGTATGTGCTTTGTTTAAGCAGATACATCAGGGAAGGGCGTCAATTCTTCTATTCTTTGTCAATGGTTAGTAATATATCTTGATATAGTATACAAACGACGAATATAGTTAAAATGTGGCACCTCCCAGAAGTGAATTATGGAAGTTTTTTTTAGAAGTTGGAATGCGAAAGAACGTTTTTTAAACAAAATTGTTTTAAAATATTAAAAACAATTATAATTTTCAGTGTTTAAATAAAAAATGAAAATATAATTATAATGCAAAAGTTTAAATTATTATTACTAGATAAAATAAATGGTAAGAAACTCCGCAAAGACTTTCTCGCTTTATTGTTTAAAAAATGGAGATATTTACTCAGTATTCGTAATATATGTGAAACGAAATAATATACGTCATCAAACCCAATCATAAATTGCACTATAATTATGTAAAACATATTTTAAGTCCCGGTTTTAAGTTTTATAATTTTATTTTTAAAGAATTAATGTCCTCATTTGTATGTTTGAACCAATAAAAAAAATCGATATTGGGTCCATTATGGTCAACACTTCGTATTATAATTTCAACTTCCGGTTAAAATTCTTTACATTTTATTAGGTGTTGTGCATCTTCAGGTCATCTCATTGCTATTAAATTCGTCACTTATAAATTTTGACCAGTAAAAAAATTCAAATATTGACTATTAAGTCTAAAATGGAGATAGATCATTGTTGTACAAACATTTCTCCTACAGGTTTAAAGAACAACTAAAGCTCACAAAATTGTATTAATATATTTGGGAACATCATAGAAGCGGTTAGTTTTCTAAAATATATTTCATATAAAGTTTTTTTAATAGTATCACACTTTTTTCAATGATAAGTTATTCAGTATCTCAAATAGTTGCAGAGATACGAAAATTTCCGTAATTGTGATTGTAATAGATTACTTTAATGCAAATATAGGGAAGGAAGAATTCTTTAGACATACAATAGGAAAAGAAAACTGGCTTGACGTTAGTAAAGTTGATGTAATAATATTGATGAATTTTGCCGAATCAAACTGATCAAAGAATCTTATTGTGAAAAGTATTTGCTTCAAGCGTAAGGATATTTATAAATATACTTGAACCTCCCCAGATAGGAATATTCGTAATCAAATATAGCGCTTGCTGATTGATAACCGACCAAGGGCACCCGCAGTATTTTTCTCCAGGAGGCTCAAAAGGGGGCCGGGGATATGGAATAACCCCCAGTAAGGTGGGGTGACCTGGGGGTCCTCCCTCGGAAAAAAATATTAAATTGAAGCCACAAAAGGTGTTTTTAAGGCAATCATTCTTTCTTGAAAATAAGATACAACATAAAAAAAAGTTTCAAATTTATCTAAATTCGTGGTTGGACACTTGACCTTGACATTTTTAATAGTGATGTTGGAATTTCTCACGCATGCACCAAAATATCAATCCTAAGGTGGTGGGGGTGGGTGCTACTAATTGGTTTATTAATTATATTATATAAATCTCTGTTGGCTGGGGGCATTGTTTGAGCGCTAATGTTGGGTGGGATTAGCCTACTTCTAATATTTACACAATATTAAAGTCTCAAGGGGGGGGGGGGCAACTGCTCCCCTTCCCCACTGTGGGTGCCCCTGTAAACAACGTCATAAAAGTTTACTGGATATCAGTTCATACAGGGGCTTGGATTGCGATATTAATTGTTTCAAATAATTATTAATCAGGCTGGCTTATTTAATAAAAATTTTAGTCTCTTCTCTTGTTTCTGATAAAGCTAAGATAGGTAAAATATATGGTTAGTTCCTTTTGTATAACAGTCGTCCAATTATAAAAATTGGGGTGGTTCAATAAAACATTTGCTTTGTTTCATAACACATGGTTCATTTATTTCAAAATACTTTATACACATTTATACTTTTAGTAACACTTGTTAAATACCTTATTTACAATTTACACAAAGCTGTTTATAAAAGACCGAAATGTTCTAGAGGAGTGGTTTTTGAGCGTATCGTGTACGAAGGGTCGAGTCAGACGAACAGACGAGTCTTGGCCTCCAGGTGAGCGGCGAAGTGAGCAGCTTTGGCGGCGTTGACCTCGGGGGTGTCAGCGGGGACAGAGATGGGGGCGGCAGAGTAGATGGCAGGAGCGGATAGGGAGGAATAGGAGATAGCAGGGCCAGCCAGGGATGAGTAGGAGATAGGGCTGGCCAAAGAGGAATAGGAGAGGGCAGGGCCAGCCAGGGAAGAATAGGAGAGGGCAGGGCCGGCCAGGGAAGAATAGGAGAGGGCAGGGCCGGCCAGAGAAGAATAAGAGATTCCAGGGGCGGAATAAGAGATAGCAGGAGCGGCTGAAGAATAGGTGATGGTTGGGGTGGCGTAGCTAAGGGCGGGGGCAGAGTAGCTGACAGTAGACGCAGGACTAACGGCCACAGCGGCGGGTAGAGGGGCGACCTCCGGTACTTCGGGGGTGGCGGCAGCGGCGGCTGCTGCTTCCTCAACGGCGGCGAGGTGAGCGGTCCTCGCCTCCACCACCTCAGGGGTGTCCTGAACAGGCTCGGGGGCCACGAGGGGGGCGGACTCAATGGGGGCGGGAGCCTTGGGCAGGTTGGTGGCGGCCACTTGGAAACCGTTCAAGGCGTCGGCGGTGTAAGAGACGGTCTGCAGCTCCCCGTTGGCGTCCACGTATGAGTATCCGCCCCGAGTGACGCCGTCGAAGGACTTGACCTCGCTCTTGGCCGAAAGTCCGCCGGCGTACCCGTAGCTGTACTGTCCTAGTTCGTCCTGAGCGTGGTATTGGCTGGAGAGAGCGTAAGGAGCCACGGCCAGGGTGTCGTGGACACCGGATATGTATCCGGGACGAGCGAGGCTTGTAGCCACGACTGACAGAAAGATGGCCTGGAACACACATAGTTGAGATTAACAGCAGCACGTCACCCACCATCGCTTCCAACACTAGAGCGAGATAACTGTCTCTGATCTTAGTATCCACCAGACAGATTCTTACAACCCGCCCGTTCCATCCGCATGCTTAAACTAGTATGCTAAGATGAAGGAGGTGTGTTTGAGATTAAATGTACCCAAATTTACATGGGATTTGAACCTCAATTTTCCCGTCACTGACCTGCCTTGATCAACCGAAATATCGATACCTGAGTGCAAAAGCTTTACAACTTCAAAAATATATTTTTTAATTAATAACATCATTAAACTCGATGTATGTTAATATAATTACAAAAGTTATGGCTAAAATATATATTTATTCATAGGCGCCCATAAATGGGTGGTTCCCTTATCACTCTACAATTTTTACTTTTTGTTAATTTTTATGGAAAAATTAAAATTGTCTATTTGGGATTTAGCCGCAATTTTCGATTAACAACTTTGAATCATCAATACCAGAGTTGACAAAGATAAAAATGATAAAATATAGATTTCCTTCCATACCCTATTCAACAACTTTCTTTTAAATTTTTTCAGTTTAACAAACATGTAAAACATACGTTACGTTTCAATGGGTTCAGTTACAACGCCCTTTTATCTTTTGTTAATTTTTCAGATACTTATTTTATTACGATAATTGGCTATAGAAACTCATATAATTAGATCAGAATTATGTTCAAATGCACTAGAATTCCCTCCCACAAGATTAAATTCCTGAAATTTCCTCTCGAGAAAAGGGGGAGGGGACCAGGGTGCAAACCTCATGATAGATGGGACTCCAATCCTTCTCACATTTGGAAAACCCACATGGGTGGCCTTGTATTTATTGGATTGATTTAATTAATCCAAATAATTTGGTTGGATAAACATAGTTTCATTCTGTTACAAACTGTTTTACTCGAATACTGACAAGTTGGTGATTGTGGAATGTTAACACACTCGTACTCGGATATCGAGTTGTGGTTTCTCGGACTTTCTAGAGTAGAACATTTCAACAGCAAAATGGAATTCTATAACATCCACGTGTTATACCTTTACAACGAATAATCTCCCTTAAGGTGAGGATATAGGAAAGGTGAGTTAAGGGCATATTTTTTTGCACTTTTTATAGTAAAACATTTTTCTGTCAAAAGAAATCAAATATTTCTCCAGTAGAAACATAAATCGAGAGTTTAATTTTCTTCACATTGGTGATATCACTATTTGTTGAGTATCTGTCTGTCAAGGGTCCGGTAATTTAATGACAACTTTTTCTCTTCATTTAAAAAGTTTGTCATCTAATATTTCTATACTCATTACAGATATTCAACAACAGTTGATATCAACATGTGAAGAAAATTGAACCTTGTGTTCTTACTGGAGCAATATTATATTTTTTTTGGGAGAAAAATTGTTTTTCAAAAACACTGACCCTTTATTTTTCGCGTCCCCAACATTCCCGCCTTGATATGAACCCCTCCTACCCTATAACTCGAAACTGTCCTTGTTCTTCTCGCCAACCCTCCCAATCAGTTGTGGACTCACCAATGTGTTCATGATGGTTGATATGAGCGCTGCTGGGTGACCAGTACTCGCTTGTGCAGAACAGTTGAGGTGGACGCTGTGTACTGGACCGTTCATCTCAACACCTCTTATATACCCCCCTTTACCCTCTATCCCCACCCACCACCCCCCACAAAACAAGATTGACTCTTGATACATCTGGTCTTGACATTGAAAAATAAAAATTCGTCTGAGACTGACGAGGAGTAGGAGAAATCCGCACACTAAAAAAAATTATCTGTGTTTGAGCTGGGGTCCTATAACCTCACGGCCACCGACTTCAAGTTTGCGTCTTTAAAAAAATAATAATATATTGTTCATGGACAACGTATTTTAACTTTGAGGAGAAAATAATCCTTTAGTCCAGAGGTCCCTAACCTTTTTGTACCTTAAAGTCACATTCAAAACTAACGGTAGTGCGGCGGGCACCAATCACTTTTTCAACTAAATTTATAGCCGAACATAATTCATAATGCAAATAACAGACACACAAAAATACATGATATTACAAATAATTGCGAGTTTAATTGTTTTTAATTCGCATATAAAATAACGCAAATGGCACACCCACAAAGTTAGTCCAAAACCAGTTTAAACAATTGAAACAATTTTCACCAAACCAAAAGTCAATGTCAATAAATAAATAAAAAAAAACTACTTTATTTACGATTTTAACAAGACCAAAATAAATACACAAAGAAATATTTAACTACTCACCACCATTTTGGTGCTTAAGTACATTTTTAAAATATACATTTATTCTGTGTTTATTAAGGCGGCAAATCTGGGTAGACCCACGTCAAGATATTTACAAAGGAACTAGAAGTATTAGCATGGTATTTATTTAGTGAGTATAATGATAGTTCCTAGTTATAAAGTACACTTTGTAAATGAGCCGGCAAAGAAAGAGAAATGAGAGGGAGGGATTGGAAAGAGGGGGGGGGGGGCTTTCAATCACCAACTTCTTGTTAAAGCATATCTGGAGATAAACACAAACTTGATTTTGTCGGAAAAGTGACAGATTAAAATTATTAGTCAAGAACTTTCTAGCTGTGGTCAAAAAGAGCCATGGCACCCGTGGGCATAGGGTTGGGGATCCCTCCTCTAGTCTGTAGTGGAGATTTATCACTTATGGATTAATATAATTTTGAAATAGTTTAGTGTGCCACCTCTTATTTCAGTTTTTTAATGAGTACAGTAGAGCGTCGATATTTCGGACTAGTTTGGTTTCGATCCAGTTCAGATTATAGATTGGTTCGGATTTTAGAAAATACAGCACCTATACAAAAAAAAATTAAAAAAAGCAAAGAGGGGATACTTAACGAAAACTCAGTGTTAAGGTATAATATATATATATTTAGCACCGCGTCTTATTACTCATTCGGGTTATACGCTTTATGTACTAATTACTCTAATTGATTAGGAATTGGGAAGGTTGAATTAGAGGAAGTAAACCCGCATTAGCGTGGAGGGAGAGTGGAAAACCATTTAGAAAAAACCACCCCCAGTTCACCCGACCGAGATTCGAACCTCGATCTCCCCATCCTCAGCAGTCGAGCTCAACACGACAAGCGCGTTAGCCAACTACGCCACCGAGGCGGGTGTTAAGGTATAAACATTTTCACTTTATTTAAACAATGAATTTACACATTTTCTTGTTGTTGTTGCTAAATATAATAAGCTCCGAATGAATATAATAAAGCAAAAATCTAATATGGAAAGACGTCTCCTATATATATATTTAACAAGTGCTTAGATGGTTTTTTTTTGGCGGCCATGTCTCTGATATTGATACCACTGTGGTTATTTTTATAAATAACATTTTTTCTTGGTGATCCGGATATTTTAGGTTCAAATTATTATTATTATTTAAAAAAATTGCCGAGTATTTTTAAATATAATGAATAACTCAAATCAAATTGAAAATATTTTAATAATACCTAGATTTTAAAAAGAAAAATTTATTAAATAATTGTCAATATGATTGTCTTAAACAATTTCCTTTTAAATAGCTTGGAGTCAAATATTGAAAGTAACACTTTCTGTGAAATAAAAAAAAACACACAAAATAAATTATATCTTATTCTTCTCTAACTAGCCGAAGGTCGGTTTGATGTGATTTCTATCCCTCGGAGCTGACATGCCCTCAGCTCTTCGGCTGGTTAGTGCTGCCTGCACCATCTGATAGAAATACCATGCACTAGAGGAGTTCAGGAAGTGTGGCAGTTCCCCGTTGGCTTTCACACTCAATTTCTATGAGTGAGCGTTAAAGGTTCTACCAATTTTTCTGTAAAGATATTTTCACACTCATTCCAGAGTGTTTTTCAAGCCTGGCCAGCTGATAACGGGGAGATCTGAGTTTGAATCACGGTCGGGTGTAATAAGGGTTTTTTTTACTAAACGGTTTACCATTCTCCTTCCACACAAATACGGATAGATTACCTTAATAATGCATCTTTCCTCATTCCTACCCCATTAGAGTAATTATCATAAAGGATGACCTGGTGGTCTATGGGTAAGGTGTCGGACTTCTATGCTGGGGGTCCGGAGTTCTATCCTCGGTCCCGGCACAGATTTATCTGATTACCAAACCTTTCCTTCACCTCTGACAAGACGTGTATTAATCACAACTTGTGAATATGGGAGTGCCAGGCCTCCACCGTGGTTCGGATTCCATGTTAAACTGTAGGTCCTCCATTTATCTAACAACCACCCTACCATTACACTTTTGCGTAAGCGCGTACAACCCGAACGGGTAGTAAGACGCGGCGCTAATAATAGCAATAATAGTAATAATAATAAATGAGTAAATCCTGAACAGATGATAAGACGCAGTGATTGAAAAAATACCTTACTATTTCAACTAATGTTTATATTGTAAATGCAAGGAATTCTGAATCTTATTTAATTCGTTATCCTGTTATCAAACACACATGGAGTACGTATCCCTCTCCCACATGTGTACATGATTTGCATATGACAGTGTGTGCCCCTCCCACCTTACACCCGTTGTTCATGTTACTCCATACCTGTCAATTAACCGAGTGGTAAGCTCACTTGCTGTCCGCATATTTAAAAGGTCAAGGCCGTTGGTTCACGGTACCTGTTACTATTTCAGTTATTACACCAAAGGAGACCAGACGATAAGATGTTGTTGACCATGGCAGAGGGGAAGGGGGATGCTAGAAAAGGCCAGTGTTTTTGCAGTTTCTATAGAAAAGCTTTATTTTATTGTAAAAATAAATCAAATACTGCTCCAGTATAAACATAGAGTTTAATTTTCTTCACTTTGTGATATCAACAGTTGTTGAATATCTGTCAAGGATATCCTGGAATTTAATAACACTTTTTTTTCTTCTTCTTCTTCTTCTTATTATTATTATTAGCACCACGTATTACCACCCGTTCGGGTTATACGCACTTACGCTAATGTGTAATGGTAGGGTGATTGTGAAATGAAATGGAGGACCTACAGTTTAACGTGGAGTCCGAACCACGGTGGAGACCTGGCATTCCTCACATTCACAAGATGTCTTGTCAGAGGCGAAGGAAAAGTTTGGTAATCAGATAAATCTTTGCCGGGACCTGGGATTGAACCCCGGCCGCCAGCATAGAAGTCTGACACCTTACCCCTAGACCACCAGGTCACCTGTAGGAAATTAAATTAAGCATATTCATTTAAGCAATATTTGATTTACTTTGGTCCGAAAGAGTTTTTTGTCATAAAATACTGCGAAGATACCGTCCTTAGCTCGCATTCTCTTCTGTTCCTCTTTAAACCCTTAACTAAGGGTGTCACCTTAGTAAGAGAGAAATTGCCGCACAGACGTTCAGCTCTAGCGCAATATTTAACTCTATTATGCATTATTTCAAAATATGCTTCACACCACAACAAAGTAGAAATATTCCAACAGGGCCCTTTTTTCTTAACAACCCCATAGTTTTAGTTTTATTAATATTAATAAGTGTGTGAAAATGTGACATTAGCTAATTTTTAAAGACTATTTAATAATATTTGCGTAGCTATGAGACAAGGATTGGTGAAATAAAGAGCTCTAGATTTAGCCTCACTCTAACAAATACTGTAAATTCTTGATAGTCTCACAACCAGTGGCGGCTCGTGTATAGGCACTATAGAACTGCAGCACTCCCTATTTCCACTTAATATTATTGATAACATTTAACATAATTAGTTTTTTTTCTTTAATTCTTTCTTTATTTTTGTAGTACAATATATATTTCTTAAGCTTAATGTCAGTACTTCAGTAGCCATCCCCCAGTTTATGAAAAAGATACACAAAGCTTTGTATGGAACTGTGCGCTTCACAGTGCCAGCGACGTTGTGTTTGACTGTTGTGCGCATGCGCACACAGAAGGGGATGGGAGGAAGGTGGGACTACCAGGTAGAGAGAGCACTGTTGCGCTCGCAGTGCCAGCTCTGGCGTGATGGTGGAAGGAAGTTTTTTTTTTACTCAGCGTGTGTTGTGCTTAAAAACCGTGCACCATATTCTTGAATGTGATAAAGTGTAGAAGAGTGTAGAATTAGATCATTATTCTGCTTCCAGCTATTCTATTTGATTCATTTTTTTTGTTCTTTTATTTAACAGACTGACTAAATGCGCTTGCAATACTTTCAATGGAGAAAATTTTTCTCAATTGTCATCCAGAGATCAAGGAAAAATTATTGAAGTTTTTGCGCAAATTAATACAAGAAGAATGGATTTCATTTTTAAATGAATAGATCAAGCTTGAACTGTAAGAATTCAAGTAAAAGTAAAGTAAAATAAATTTTTATAAGATTTTATCCAGTTCCTGAATAAATTTTCTTTTCATACATTTTTTTTTCCTTTTACACAATTTTAAAACAAAGGCTAAATATTTTCTGGAGCAGCACCCCCACTAATTTTAGCTACGAGCCGCCACTGCTCACAACAGAAAATTTTAAGTTATTTGAGAACTAGCGTTGAGTTTTCCTCTTTACCTTGAGATAATAAGTTTTATGATCTTCTTTCCCCTCTGTCATATTGACAGCACACAGGATGGTTGTAGGTAAGGGGTGAAAGGGAGTATAATCTTAGACAGAATATAGAAGTAGTTCCAGAAAAATAATACAGTCCATTATATTTTAAGCTGTGTGGCCTGACAGTGGTTGATACTTTCTCGTTGATCAACGCGGTCGCTTTATGCTTATTTGGCGTGTACTTTCAATCGATTACAGTGTTACATGACTTACAAACTAGACTAACTCTAGATAAGTCAAATTTTATCAATGAAACATTTTTAATCCATGACTCTGACTGAACCCAAGACCCTTAAATCATTATTTTTAAATTTAAAAAAATACGTAATTTGGGATAGGTGTTATCATTAAGAAAATTACTCTTGAATAGAACAAAAATTCTAAACTTAAAAATAAAATATTTTGTGACTTTATCATTGTTCATCATATTAAAAAACGACTATTGTATAATTTTATGGTCATTTTCTAAACATTATTATATTTTAATAATGGCTGTCACAAGTTTTTAAGGTATGCCTCAAATTAGTTTTTAGTAGAACTAAATGCGTTTAAAATGAAGTTAATTTGCTGAAACCACGCTCTCAAGTTGTAAAACATCTAGGTAAAGGAGAACTATCTTACAAATATAAACATATTAAATAAAAGAATAGTATTTTTGTTTTTTATTACTTCATAAATTAAATATAAATTTACATTAGGTTTCATGTCATTGGTTTGCTAGTCGTATTCTCTGATGGCACCGGCGCAGTATAGGAGAAATAATTACTCATAAGCTCCAAATGGAATTCAATAATAATTATAAAATCCACCACATGAGCTCCTACACTCCTCTGTTCTCCTGCTCCACTTTATATAGGATAATTAATCTCTCCGTCTTGAATTCAATAAAATGAAAACCATCAAGAGAACTCCTCAACTATTCTGTTCCCCTACTCCATCTATGTAGGAGAAATCATCTCTCCGTCCTTTTATTTCAATAAATGAGCGTCATCAAGACCTCCTCACTCCTCTGTTCTCCTAATCCGCGCAGTGAAAGATGCCATCACAAAACACTTGGGGTGAATGAATGAAGAGAGAGACTCAAGCTTGGTGCAAGCGAGCCTTGGCCTCAGCGTGGGCGGCGAAATGGGCCGCGGTTGCGGCGGCGACCTCGGGAGTCTCCGGGACGGAAGCGACGACACCCGAGGAGGAGACCCCGGCAGACACGGGCAGGTTCGTTGCCGCCACCCGGAATCCGTTCACATCATCTGCGACGTAGTTGACGGTCTGGACGATCCCGTTGGCGTCGATGTAGGAGTACCCACCTCGGGTGACGCCGTCAAGGGTTCGAGTCTCGTGCTTGGCGGAGGGACCGCCGGAGTAGCCGTAGCTGTACTGGCCGAGTTCATCTTGAGCGTGGTACTGGCTGGAGAGAGAGGTGAGGCCAGAGTGCGTGGATAGTACTGGGGAGTACGAGTAAGACGGGGAAAGAGAGACAGGAGAATAAGAGGAAGAGGGGGCTGGAACTGCAGAGTAGGTGTAGTAAGGAGAAGAATCCACCGAGTACGAATACGACGTGGCAGGAAGGGAGGAGTAGGTGTAGCCGACAGCGGGGGCAGCCACAGAGTTGTAGCTAACAGGAGTGTCTACAGAGCTGTAGCTAATAGGTGTGGCTACAGAGTTGTAGCTAACAGGAGTGTCTACAGAGCTGTAGCTAACAGGTGTGGTTACAGAGTTGTAGCTAACAGGAGTGTCTACAGAGCTGTAGCTAACAGGTGTGGCTACAGAGTTGTAGCTAATAGGAGTGTCTACAGAGTTATAGCTAACAGGAGTGTCTACAGAAGAATAGCTAACAGGTGTGGCTACAGCGTAGTAGGTACCAGGGTTGGCCACAGAATAGTAGCTACCAGGCCCAGATAGAGAGGAGTATCTCACCGGCAGCCTTGAGTAAGAGTCGGATACGGGAGGTGACGAGTAAGTGATCGTTTGAGATGCGACTGGGACAGTGGAGTATGTGTAGGCATTGGAAACAGGGCTCACAGATACCACAGGCGTTGCGACAACAGAAGCTAACTTAGCCTCTTCGACGGCCGCCAAGTGCTCGGCCTTAGCTTGGGCAACTTCGGGCGTATCCTGCACGGGTGCTGCAGGCTCCGCAGGGGCGGAAACAATAGCCGAGACGGCGGCCAAGTGGGCGACCTTTGCGGCTGCGACCTCGGGGGTGTCTTGGACGGGCAGAGGGGCGACGAGGCTCGCCGCAGGGACTACGGAGGCTGGCGCGACGGGAAGGTTCGTGGCCGCCACACGGAAACCGTTCACGTCGTCGGCGATGTAGTTGACGGTCTGGACGATCCCGTTGGCGTTGATGTAGGAGTACCCGCCTCGGGTGACGCCGTCCAAGGTCTTGGTCTCGTGCTTGGCAGAGGGACCACCGGAGTAACCGTAGCTGTACTGTCCCAGCTCGTCCTGGGCGTGGTACTGGCTGGACACGGCGTTGTGCGGGTTGTAGTAGTAGGAGTAAGGTACTCCTCCTGGGGACGCGGCGTACCCGTGATACACACTGGGTTTACCCAGCGCTACAGCCAAGAGGGCAGATACCAAGACCTGGAGATACAGACAGGAGAGGTTATTTATTTGCTTTTAACAACCCGTTTGGGCCCTATACGTGTGTATTAAGCACGCTAATGTAGTAGGGATGAGGAATGTAGACATGAGAGGAAATGTGCTCACATTTGCGTGAAGGGAGATTGAAAAACTATATAAGGAAAAATACCCTTCAGTACACCCATCCAGGATTCGAACCCAGACGTCTAGAACACAGGCACTCTGGACTATATATGTTTGACATTTAGACCACACGCCCATCGCCGCGGGTAAATGTTATTTCACTTAATCTGGGTTTAATAAATTGAAGTTTCTTTTTTGTAGCGCTACGTCTTACTATCCGTTCGGTTTATATTCATACGTACTAATTATCGTAATGTGTTAGAGGGTGAGGAAGGTTGAATTTAGAATAAGCGTACCCACATTTGCGTGGAGGCAGAGTGGATAACCATTCAGTAAAAACTAATCTAAGAAAACCCAATAGGGATTCAAACTCTAATCTCCCCGTCATTGGCAGTCCGGTTTATTGCGAGAGGGACGCCGTAGACCGTGCAACTACCAAGGTGGCTAAGGTTTATTTAATATTAATTTATAACGTGTTTAAAATACCTAGTCTATCATAATTATTTTCGACAACAACAAAAAACCTCTATCGTAGCCGAGTAATCTGCCATTCATTAAAGTTCCGATCCAATATTGGAACTCCTATTTTGTCATAAGCTATAATTCAGTCAGTGTGTTCGATTTCATTTATAAGTATTTAAATGGATATTAGCAACAACAGTAAGGGATACCAACATATAAATAAAAAAGTATTGAATAATTCACGCGCGCTACAAGATTTTTAAAACATCAAATCATTAATTGGTTGTCTTATGGACTATTTTTAGCACCGTATCTTACTACCCGTTCGGGTTATACGCTTATGTACTAATTACACTTATGGTTTTAGGGATTAGGAAGGCTGTATTTAAAGGGAGTGTACTCACATTTTCGTGGAGGAAATGTGTAAAACAAATTAGGAAAAACCACCCTCAGTACACCCGATCTAGATTCGAACCTTGATCTACACGTCATCAGCAATCCAGTCTTTTGAGAGAGTAGCGCGTTAGGCCATGCAGCCACCGAAGAGGGTCATGAAAATGATTAGATATTAGAACTTTCCCTTTGATATTAAATATACATGCTTTGAAAATTAATTATTTTGTTTTAATATGAAACACGATTGAACATTCGAAGAGCTTTTAAAGTCTTGTAAGCAATGTTGAATATTTTATTTATTATAAAATCAAATTTACTTTGCTTAGAGGTTTTTCCCCTTGCATATAGGGGAGGTCAGGCTAATATGAGCGGGTGTGGTATATGAGTATACCCGTCTGAAACTATCCCCTTGGCAAGTATGTGCTGTCACATTAGCATCATAGCAACATAGCAACATAGCAACATATACGGAAGCGCTTGGCGATAATGGAAGAATCACAGCATCCTGTATTTACCAGTTTATAAAAAGTTACGTTTAAAATTAATCTACTAAAATGTTTTTCATAGTTTGTATAAGCAGCAGGGGCTATATTAAGCTTTGGTTTGGTCGTTATTTGAGCTCAAATGTAACATAAAACCTACTCATTGCATCCCCTGAAAAAATAAATAAAATAAAGTTAACATCTCACCACAACGAAAAAGATGGCTGAAACCCCTTGGGTGTGGTCATATTTTACTCCCATGCTTTTAATATGAGCACTTGCAGATTCTTATTAATTTTTTTCTAGATCAAAGTTGTTAAAATGTCATTCATATTTATTGTATTTTGTAGACCTAATTGAGTGAGCAATTGAATAAAATAATATTACTTTTGGATGGCCTTACTATTTATTATGGAATAACAGATTTTCTTAAGGTGCTCATAATTGCCTGACTTCCCCTACATTTAAAAGATTTTTAATGACAACCGCTTGGGTGGTCGAATTTTCTAAAGGCGTCTCTTTCGCAATAAGCTGGACTGCGAATGACAAGGAGGTCGAGGTTAGAATCCCGGTAGGGTGTACTGAGGGTAGTTTCTCCTAAATTCAAATGCAGGTACACTTCCTATAAATTAAACCTTACTCAGCCCTAACATACTAGTGTGATTAAATACATATGCGAATAACCCGAATAGATACTAAGTAACACGCGTTAACCAAAAAACAAAAGAGACAATGAAGAACGACATTAAAATGTAATTCCCGATTTACTTGCTTTTATATATATATATATTTATTTAAATTTCACTGTATCTTACTAATCGTACAATATATACGTATTTAATTATACTTTTGAGGTAAGGGTGAGACAAACTTAATCTATATAAAATGAACCCACATTTGTGTTAAGGGAGAGTGGAAAACTGTTTAAGAAAAATACCCCCTTAGCCATTACAATAAGCCGAGATTCAAAACCTAATCTTCGTCACCGGAAAGTCAGATTAGGTGACATTTAATCTGCGTGCACACAGATGCGAGTTGAGTTAACTTGATATTAAAAATTAAATTATATTTTCTACAATGTATATTTAAATTATAATATAGTAAGAATATGCCATTCATATATATATTTTTTTTTTTCAAATACAAGTCGAAAAATGACATCTAGACACGAGAATCGAATTCGGGGGGCTTTGGTCTATTGTACCTATCATTAGTAAACTTAACTTAAGATTAATTAACACACAAATGCCTATGAACCGAACAGGTAGTAGGATGTGATGCTAAAAAAGGAAGAAAAGAAACAAGAGCACCAAAAGCCGATCACAAGTCACCGTTGCTGTGCTTGATATCTTCAAGAAACCGACAACCACACGCGTCAATTATAGACTATGGCTTAAAATAAATATTAATTATATGACCTTGGGTAAAGAGTGAACTCGAGAGCTGAAATAATGTACTAAACCAAAGGGTTATGAGTTCAGTTCTGATGCACTGTACATACAAGTATACCTTTTTATTGTGTACATGAAAAAATGCGTTCATTTGGATGTTATTTAATATTTAGCACCGCGTCTTACTACCCGTCCGGGTTATACGCTTTAAGTACTAATTACTCTAATGGATTAGGAATTGGGAAGGTAGAATTACAGGAAGTGAACCCGCATTTGAGTGGAGGGAGAGTGGAAAACCATTTAGGGAAAAACCACCCCAGTTCACCCAACCAAGATTCAAACCTCGATCTCCCCGTCTTCAGCAGTCGAGTTCAACACGACAAGCGCGTTAGACAACTACGCCACTGAGGTGGGTTTCATTTGGATGTTAAATTATGCAAATGGATTTCAATATTAAGAATAATATTGATTAAACTCATATCATAAATGTTAGAGCGAGAGATTGTGGAAAACAGGATTCTAAGAAATCCTTGAAACTTGAAATGCTTTGCATATATAACAGTACAATCAAGGAAGTGAATTAGAGCATTAGTATAATGTCAGGCGCTGATCCAGATCCATTTCATAAGGGGGGGGGGCTTATAATTATAAATAACATAGTTACTTACAATGTTAGAGTTTGTTCAAAGCTATTTAATAGTTTGTCGTTCATATTCGATCTTATGCATGTTTTAAACCGTGGTCATCCCCCCAAATTTTTAAAATCAGTTAGTTTTTATGAACTATTTGGAGTGGCCCTACTTCAACAATTTGTTGAAAAAATGGTTTATTCTAGAAGCTATGAGAAGTCTTCGCCTTGTTTTAAAAATATTTTATTTTATAAGCCATTTAAAGTGTTCCTTACCTAGAAATTTTTTGGAATTTGGATGCCCCTCAAAGCTATTTAGAGTGATCCTCACCTTAATTTTTAACTATGATTAGATACCTCTAAAAGATAATCTTTGAATTGGTCTTATACTGACAATTTTTTTAAATTGAATTATTTCAGAAACTATACTATTTGGGGTGGTCTTCGGCTGAAAATTCTTCAAAATGACATGCATCTAGGAGCTATTTGTAGTTGTCCTTCCCTAGACATTTTTGAAATTTGGATGAACTTGTAAGATATTCAGAGCTTTCCCCCCTGACTTTTCCTGTCAGAGATTCCTTAAATCTAGAGTTATTTGAAGCGGTCTTCTCCGGCAAATTTTTGAAAATAGAATGCATCTAGAAGTCATTTGGAGTTTATTTGAGGCGATATTGTAGCTTCATATTTGATAATATCAGAGGATTTGAAAATACCTAGGAGGAGGGGGGGATTTATTATTCCATGGAGGGCATTTAATTTCATTCGTACATGAAAACGAATATTTTTTCTACGCTTGCGTGAGTCATATTGGACATTGAATAAACGTGAACGAATAACACACATGTGGACCCAGCTTAAGAGATGTCTGTTCGTAAAAAGATTTTTAAAAAAACTGGATAATTTATCTGTGTTATATTTTCTTTCTAAAATTTGAACTTTCAATTTGTATTTTGTATTAATTTTCTAACTTCCCCCTCAATTCACGCCTGAGTAATATGGATTTACAGTTATACAGTCCAATCATTTAAGTGTGGAAGATCATTACTTCTATGGTCTTACACAATTTTAACCAATTCAATCATTAAAGTGTAGTAGACTATTAATGCTATGGTATTACAGGAATGTAACAATTAAATCATTAAAGTGTACTAGAACATATGATATATGTTTTTAGTTAAGGCCATTCAAGAATAAAAACAATGAAGTTAATAAATTTATTATACAAACATTAGCTTACATAGTAAATTAGTTAGTACAGCCCAGTATCGAACCAAACAAAACCCACCGTATTTTGGTTGAACCCAATAAGTTCTAAAGCAGTGGTTCTCAAAATTTATTTTAATTTTTAGCCCTTGGTTAAGACAAAATGTCTTATGTACCCCACAAAAAATTGCCCCCAAATGACAAACATCAGATAATCAATCAAAGGAGAAAATTTCCCTCAGTAACCTCAAAAATTCCACGCCCCGTTTGGTTCTCTCATCATTTTGCTAATTTTTCCTTGAGAGCTGCTCGCGTACCCTCTGAAAGTCACACACGTACCCCTGTTTGAGAACTTTTGTTCTAAGACATAGGGATAAATGAGCGTTACCTTTAACTTTTCACTATAATAATCATAGTTATTAAAAAACATAACAATTAATTTGTGCACTTTTAACGCTTCTCTTTTATTCAAATAGTTTTAACGTTGTTGATATATTAAGGAATCGTCTCCATGTGAGAAATCGAAATATAATATTTTTTAGTAGTATTTACGTACCCTTTATGAATACACTTATTATACCAGCTCACAACTTGCAAACTAACTTAATTATGCAACAGAAACCAACCCCCTCTCATCCCGGTCGGCAATTCCTCCACATGAAAGGAAAAAAACCTAATATCACAAATGGGCGTGTCGGAAATTGAAGCCCGAGCCGTTAGTTGAGTATTTATATACACTGAGGCTTGAATTTGTGGTCACGTTGACTAACCATCAAGTTCATTTAATATTAGTTCACGAGGTAACAGGGAATTCATGGCTCGAATCCCTTCTAACAATTATTATATAACACTCCCTTCATTGGTTTTTTCACTCTCCATCTGTATAAATGCGGTCATATTTTTTTAAAATCCTTCCTTTATCATTTATATTATAACCCATTAGAACAATTAAAATTATTACAGCTTTGATGGGTATTGAAACGTGTTTCGTAAATAAAAGTCAGGCACAGTCCTATTTTAATATGAAGAACCTTATCTGACAGCTAGAAAAGTTACTAGATCCACTTTCATGTATTCCTACTCCAAGCTATGTGATTTGAATCTATCATTTTTGAAAGATATTATCTATACCTATAAAATAACAATTATAAAATAGTAAAATGTTATCAAAGTTGACCGCAAAAAAAAAGTTTTCTAAAAGGCTGTTCTTTATGAAAATTGAAGTGTAGTCCAGCACTGGATAGAACTATCTCAAAATAAATATAGAGTGTAATGAGGTGAACTGGATAGAACTAGCTCAAGATAAGGATAGGGTGTAATAAGGTGGCCTGGATATAATTAGCTCAAGATAAGAATAGGTGGTGTACTTTTGTAAGTGCGGCGATTAACTTTCAAGTTCCTAATGCCATAGAGTAAGTAAGCCGTAATAACATTAATATACCTGCTTCAGTGACCACATGGTATAAGGCATTACTCTCGCAATTGACTGGACTGCCGATGACAGGGTAATTGGAGTTCGAATCATCGTCGGGTGTATTAAGTGTGGTTTTACCTATAAATGGTTTTCCATTTTACCTCCACGCAAATGTGGATACACTTCCTATGAATGTATATTTCCTCATTCCTAGCTCATTAGCGTAACTAGTACATATGCGTATAACCTGAACAGGTATTAAGACGCGGTGCTAAACAAATAAATACATATCAGTAATAAAATTAACACTGCAGCAACCACATTAATTGGTCCCTCTCGAGTGAGAGTAATAAAATGCGCAGCAGGACGAGATGTTATAACAGTAATAAGAGTAATATAAAAAGTGTTGCAAGGCCACACAGTTTTGTCACACACTCACCAAGGTTCGCATGATGAAAGAATGTAGAGCGCTTCTGGCGGTAGGGTTCCAGAACTCGCTGAGGTGTGTCTGCTTGAGATCTTCAGAGCGCACCTTCCTTTATATAGTTCACCTCGCCACGAACATGACCGGGACGAGTCACCCACAGACATTGCCATGTCTTTCATTCGGAGGGGACTTAGACCACATCTCAAAAAGGGAGGTTAACGCTCACGCCTTGCTTTTATTACGGGTGCGGGGTTGGAATTGGCCGGAACTGCTACAGGATGGCGTTCTGATCGGAGTTTTTAAAGTTTCTAGCCTCTTCATGTGTTAACGAAAAAAAGAATTGCTATATCTGCCTTCACGTATTCACACGACGAGTCATGTGATCTGTAGTTGTCACTTTCGTTATAAATATTATCAATACCTACAAAATAACACTTTTATTTTCCACCGCGTCTTAGTTTTTTTAGCACCACGTCTTATTAACCTTTCGGGTTATACGCCTATGTACCAATTACGATAATGTATTAGGGATGAGTAAGGTTATATTTAGAGGAAGTGTACCCAAATTTACATGGAGAGAAAGTGGAAAACCATTTTGGAAATACTACCCCTCAGTTTTGAACCTCGATTTCTCTGTCATCAGCAGTCTAGTCTACTGCGAGAGTGATGCATTAGACCATGCGGCCATCGAAGCGAGTGCGTTATAGTTCCCGTTCGAGTTATATACCCACTTTGATAACCACACCCACCGTTTCAGTGGCCGAACGGTCTAAGGTGCTCTTAATGATAGACTGGCTTGCTGATGACGGAGAGATCGGGGATCGAATCCCAATCAGGTCTACTGGGGGTGGTCTTTGCTAAATGTTTTCCCACTCCCCTTCCACACAAATTCCGGTAGATTACCTTCCTCATAGTTACCCCATCAGAATGACTATCACATATGTGTATAGCCTGAACAGATATTAAGATGCAGTGATAAAGAAAACCTATGCTAATGAAAAAGAATTTTATAGAAAATGTACCCACATTGGCGTGGAGTGAGAGTGGAAAGCCATGTGTGATAAAACACCTTCAGTACATCCGACCGAGATTCGTACCCCGATCTCCGGCTCACAGGCAAATCATTCTAACACGAGAGTGACTTGACGCGTGTAGAAACACTAATAAAGTAGTAAAATGTTATTAGCTTGGGTCGACAAAATAAATGTGTGTTTTATAAAAACCCTTCACATGAAAATTGGACTATAGCTTATTTACCGTGACTTACTACCCGTCTTGTCATCTGCATACTCTACATTTTATGGGGGTAGGAGAAAGTTGGGTATAATTTGAAAGAAAAGTACCAGAATTCGTAGGGAGGGAGAGTGAAATACTATTTAGAAAAATGAGCTCGGTATATTTGTCTGGTATTCGAACCCTCGCTGTAGATCCAGTATATTGCGATAGTGGTGCATTAGACCACCGATACTGGTTGTAAGTTTGGAAGTTGGGAAGAAATGTTCTATAATAAAACAAAAATAAGTAATTTATAAAACATTAAATGGGGCTTATTATCTTCCGAATTTTACTTGAAGGGATCTTGGACCCTTAGGGGTCATATATCCAGTATGCCTTTTAATTCCTTATGGGGAGCATGCGGCAGCAATAAAGCTTCGACATTCAAGTCAATTATCTGCCACATTTTTTGAGTTAGTCCCAAGACTATCATGTTTTTATTAATTTTTTTGCCTTCTTTTCTCGATGGTCCTCTGCTTAGTCATCCTTGGACTGCCCCAACGTCGACGTCCTTGTGGTTTCCGGTCCAGAGCTTCTCTTGTTAGACGTTGTCCTGGTCTCTCCGGGGAGTGTAGAGAAGCCATCGCCTCTTACAACCGTCTGATCTTCCAGTTGGATGGGTCTCTTGTTGGTTTGGTTCCACAGCTCTTCGTTCGACGCCACGTTTGGCCACAGTAGGTCCAATATGTTCCGTATGAATCTATTGATGAACTTCTGCGAGCGTGTCTCAGTGCCACGATAGACGGACCCCTTAAGGTGGAAGAGAAGTGCAGGTAACGCAAGTTAAGTGCGGTGTTTTTCAGTTCTTATATAAAAACAATTATTATTTTTGGTTAAAATAAATCAAATATTTATTCAGTGCAAACATAAGAGTTTAATTTTTTCTCCCCGTGGGGATACCAACAGTAATTGATGAATGAATATCTGTCAAGAGTATCCTGAAATTTAATGACAACTGTTTATCTTCATTTAAAAATTTTCTCATTTAATACTGCTATGCTCATGATAGATATTAAACAAAATGTTTTATATCACCATGTAAAGAAAATTACACTTTATGTTTCTAGAAGGACAGTATTTATTTTGGCCAACAAATGTTTTTCTATAAAAACTGCAAAAACACTACCGTTTTCCCGCATTCCTTACATTCCCACCAATGTCTATTAGAAAAGGTAAAATCAAGAAAAATGGCTCTATAATATTTTAAGAACTATATTTTACTTTTTTTTTTTGTAATACATAGAATGCCATAAATCTCACTGATTATTAAAATAGATATTTTTACTGATATAAAATCCCACGGTTTATTCAAATTAAGCCCTCTTCGTTGGTCTCATAGTCCAAGTCGTCAATATTGCAATAAACTAGACTGCTGATGACTGGGAGATCAAGGTTCAGATCCTTGTCAGGTATACTGGGCATGTTTTTTCCTAAGTTGTTTTCCACTCACACACTACGCGAATTTGGGTACACTTCCTCTAAATTTAACATTCCTCATTACAAACACGTTAGGGTAGTTTGTATATAAGCTTATAGCCCAAACGGGTAGTAAGACACGGTGCTAATTAATAATACAAAATAATCATTCAAATTGATGGTGCAATATAATAATTATATTGTCCGAATTATATAGGAAGAAATAAATTTGTCAGTAATAAAAATAGCTAAAACAATACTAATATATTCATACGTAAAGTCATGTGATATGAAATTGTCATTTTTACTATATATTATTGACACTTATAAAATAACACTAATAATATAATATAATTTAAATTGACAGTTGGACACTGGAATCAAACCAAGGACCTTTAACTTAGTACACCAATGAGCTATCCAGCACCCATCCTGCGGCCAGGGTCATTGCCTTAATAATCAGCTTTATTATTATTATTATTATTATTATTAGCACCGCGTCTTACCACCCGTTCGGGTTATACGCACTTACGCTAATGTGTAATGGTAGGGTGATTGTGAGATGAAATGGAGGACCTACAGTTTAACGTGGAATCCGAACCACGGTGGAGGCCTGGCATTCCCCACATTCACAAGCTGTCTTGTCAGAGATGAAGGAAGGGTTTGGTAATCAGATAAATCTGTGCGGGACTGAGGATTGAACCCCGGCCGCCAGCATAGAAGTCTGACACCTTACCCCTAGACCACCAGGTCACCAATATCAGCTTAATTAACAACGATAATAACGTGGCTATTCAATCCCAAATAATAATAATAATAATAATAATAATAATAATAACAATAATAATAATAATACTAATAATATAGTAAAATGTTATCAATTTTGACAGCAAAAAAAAGTGTTCTATAAAATTTTACTCCAACCAGAATCCTAATGTGTATATATATATATATATAAAGCTGTCCAATGGAAGAACTTCCCGCAGTGGTCACTATCCTTTTAGGAAACGCACGAAATTAAAGTGACACCAAAATACTGTTCAGAAGGAAGCTTTGCGGTGGAAGCAAACATTTCCTTCTTTTCCTCTTTGGGATGTCGTATTGGTTTCCAAGGCCGTCAGGAGTTGGTAAAAAAAAAAAAACTGGCCTCACCTCTCAAATGACTGCGCGGAATCTGATCAGATAAAGTGACTCATCCTATGGCAATCAACACCATCACTGATGATGGTTTTTCATAGGCACAGTATCGTATTGCGAGAATCCAAGGTTTGATCCTTGGGCACACCACTAGGCGTATTTTTAATTTTTTTTTCCCTCGGTGGCGTAGTTGGCTAACGCGCTTGTGGTGTTGAGCTCGACTGCTGAGGACGGGGAGATCAAGGTTCGAATCTCGGTCGGGTGAACTGGGGGTGGTTTTTCCTAAATGGTTTTCCACTCTCCCTCCACGCAAATGCGGGTTCACTTCCTTTAATTCAACCTTCCCAATTCCTAATCCATTAGAGTAATTAGTACTTAAAGCGTATAGCCCGAACGGGTAGTAAGACGCGGTGCTAAATATTATTATTTAATTTTTTTTAAAGTGTACCCCGTCTTACTACCCATGTGGGATACTACACTAAATACTATTAACACAAAAGAGATAGGAATGAGGAAGTGTTATCGTACAGAACCTACATTTGCTTGGAGGAGGTGTGGAAAAACCTCTATGGGAAAAAAAGGTACTCTTATTACACCTTGTTGGTATTTGTGTACCCACATACCCGTCCTCGGAAAAGCGAACCAGACGATATTGACACCTTAGCCCGCTTAGCCACTGATGTGGGTTTAATCGACTGAAATATAGGCCTACTTCCTTTCCATCATAGTTGTTTTATATCCTGACCGAGCGGTGTTTGTGGTGTTTTAACAAGCCTTTTTTATTTTGGGGTATTTAATGTGAACTTTCTAAATACATAGGCTATATTGGCAAACGACTTACAAACTAATAATGTATAACAGTACACTTATTAGTAGCCCTTAACCCAACTCTACCGTTTATATGTTTAGTAATTCGGTACCAAAACTAAACCGCAGGCAAATAAACTCGTCAGGACCACTCAGAATCGAACTTGGATCCCACCAAACTGTCAAAAAAAAGTGTATATTCAAGTAAACGTATACCATTATTTTAAAGAAAACATGTGGTTCAGTGGATTAAACCAAGGGTGACCTGGTGGTCTAGGGGTAAGGTGTCAGACTTCTATGCTGGCGGCCGGGGTTCAATCCCCGGTCCCGGCAAAGATTTATCNTGGCGGCCGGGGTTCAATCCTCGGTCCCGGCACAGATTTATCTGATTACCAAACCCTTCCTTCACCTCTGACAAGACATCTTGTGAATGTGAGGAATGCCAGGCCTCCACCGTGGTTCGGATTCCACGTTAAACTGTAGGTCCTTCATTTCATCTCACAATCATCCTACCATTACACATTAGCGTAAGTGCGTATAACCCGAATGGGTAGTAAGACGCGGTGCTAATAATAATAATAATGATTAAACCAAGAGTAGTCTATTTTTACTTTCTATCGACACCTCGGAGATAAAGTATTGCAATCGTAAAAAAATTTTAACTTTAGATTTTGATAAATGTCGACGTTTCATGACCCCCTGAAAAATAAAAAGTTGTTTTCTTAATGCCGTCTGTTTTCCCGTCTATCTGTCTGTACCTTGGGCTAAAACCGAAACTATTTTACCGATTGGACTTAAATTTGGTATCTGGGGTTTTCATAAGGTTCCCCTTCAAGGGGTTTTTGGAATTAGATATCTGACCCTAAAATTAAAGGGAGTTTACTGAAGGGCAACCGGAGAAAAATCTATTTTCTCAAAATTTGCTTTAACAATTTTGATAAAACTTTATATATGGACATTGTTTTCATAATAAACAAGATGGCAACTTTCATTTTCTCATGAAAATGACTTTGAGGGTAATTTATATTAGAAAATTTTTCAAAATGTTCATAATTTCTCCGCAACTACTCGAGATACGAAATAGCTTATCATTGTAAAGTTGTTATACTACTATTAAATAATTTATCTGAAATATATATTTATAAAACCAATAATTTCTTACGTATAAGCATATATATATATACACAGGCGCGAATTAAAGGGGGAGTTAGAGGATCAGTTGACTCCCCTGTGAAAGTTAGAAAATTAATAAAAAATAAAAAAAATGAAAGTTCAAATTTTAGAGAAAAAAAAATATTAACACAGATCAAATTATACAATTTTTTGTCTTTTTAGGCGTAGACACCTCTTAAGTCGGGTCCACACGTGCGTTATTCGCCTACGTTTATTCAAGTCTCTATATGAGTCACACAAGTGTTGAAAAAATATTCGTTTTCATGTACTAATATTTGTCGTATATAGCGAGTAACGAACATTGCTCCTCATAGAGACGGTAGACTACCACACATCAAAGAAGACTAATAATCGCCTGAGAGGAGTTCAGCCCTGAATACAGAATATAGAGTATGTGTGAACAGCAGGAACGGCAGAACTGCCCCCCTGAAAATAATTTACCTCTACCTGGAGTAAATCCCCCCAGATATATTTCAAATTCTCTGATATTATTGAATATGAAGCTAAAGATGGCCTTAAATCAAACTCCAAATAACGTCTAAATGCATTCTATTGTCAAAAATTTAGCGGAAAAGACCCCCTTAAATAAATACTAAGCTAGAGGTATCTAACTCGCAGAAAAAGTCAGGGGAGGAAAGTTTTTAATAGCTTCCAAGGTCATCCAAATTTCATGAATATCTAGGGAGGACAACTCCAAATAGCTTCTAGATGCATGTTATTTTGAAGAATTTTCAGGCAAGGACCACCCCAAATAGTCTAGTTTCTGAAATAATTATATTTTCAAAATTTTTTTTGTTGGAAGACCACTTCAAAGATTATATTCTAAAGGTATCTAGCTATCCTAAAATATTAAGGTGAGGATTACTCTAAATAGCTTCGAGGGGCATTCAAATTTCAAAAATTTCTAGGTTTGGAACATTATAAATGGTGGCCTATAATTTGTAAAAGAATCTAATTCAAAAAATTGTTGAAGGAGGGCCGTTCCAAATAATTTATAAAAACTATACGATTTAAAAAAATTGGAGAGTATGATTACAGTTTAAAACATGCATGAGATCAAATTAGAATGAGGAATTGAGAAACTATTAAATGGCTTTAAACAGAAATTTAACATTGTAAGTAACTATGTTTTTTTTATAATTATGACCCCCCTATGAAATTGATCTGAATCCGCCCTTGTATAGAGATATACTTTTTAATTCAGGTTTTTAAAATGTATTTTGTTTCAAATGCTCTTTGGTGAACAAAAATGTTTCTCTTTTCTCAATATTTCTCTAAATGTGTTTCTAGTTTCCGATGCCATAGCCCATAAAGTAAGTAACAGTGTATAATATTTCACATATGATCTTTGTTATAGTATTTCTACAACAACCTATATACCTATTTCTTTATTTCACAAATCTTACAAATTTTTAGTAAATGTATATTTTAAGATAAAAGCGGGAGAAAATCAGTGTGGCACGCCTTATCATTTATTCTAGATAGAAACCTTTTATTTGGCTACAACTTGGAATTGATACTTTATAGTAAAATATTAATTCCTTAAAAACATGGAAAAACTAATTTATTTAATTTAAAATACTCCATGTCGTCAACCCGCAATCGAGCGATATCGACTGAGTGGATTCCTTCTGTTGGCGGAGACAGTGCCAACTTCCACGGATAGAGGGTGTAATATTGTTATAACAACCAACATTCAGACCATCAATCTCAGTTTTCTAGACCAAAGCCGCTATTTATTTATTCAAGAAGCCCCTCAATTGTCCTCACGAGGCTGAGTTGACTCCGTTTCAATCGGATCCGAACAACTAGGAGCCGCCAAACGGGTGCGGCCAACTGGGCACCAGGGTCAATTTTGTTAAAGGTTATAGTTGTACAAAATGAAAAAACTAGGCACCAGTTAGGTTAGACTGGGTTGATTAATCTTTACGTGGGTTTTTTACGCAAAATTCTTATTTTTCATGATTTTCTGTGCTATAAATGCTTTCCAAATTTTATAATACCAAGTAGTCTAACTTTATAAATATACACACATTTAGTTTCCTCTGTTATTAATTTTTTTTAACAAATTCAAAAATTAATATTTAGTAAAACAAAAATTATTACGTTTTTACACTGGCACCCAGTCTTACCAGCACCCAGTTTGCAATACCCTAGTTGTATTAGACCATGTTACAGTACCACTCCTTTCACAGAAAATCTATAAGTGCCAGGAATTGAACCACTGACCTCTGGATTTGAAGCCAGGGGCTCTGACCTCTAGTCTAGAGCACATAGACGGTTCCACTTTATTTTATGATTACAAAAACCACCCTTAGTGTTAAAATTATATGTTTTGATAGAATAAATTTACTTTTAGCATGTAGGGAGTGAACAAACTCTTTGACAGAAGTTGACAAGTATTTTATAATTTTTTTAAAATAAATTTGTATACAGATTTTTTATCTATTTTCATACAACGTCTTATTAAGCTTCTCGAGCATTCACATATTTACACTAATAAAACAATAGCATTTCCGTGAAAGAAAGGAGAGTAATATAAACAATTAAGATAAACTACTGTAATATTATTATTTAATAAATGAAATTTTAAATTAAAGTTATAATATTTGTTTCAGTTTGTTGTATTAAACATTTTTATTCAGCTTGAACATTAAAAAAAAAGTAGGGTTAGCTGTACATTAAGTTTCTGCCGTAAATTTGGCCAAGAGTACTACAAACCTTTTAAAAATCAGTAACTTATTGAATGTTGATAAATAATTTTATTAAAATCCTGAGCTCATAATTTTAATAAAATTATTTATTATGTTTATTATTATTATTATAGATGTACGAGAGTCCAATATTTTGGATTTCCTTTTTTTTAACAATTTCTACTAAAATTGATAAATATATACTTATTACTTAACAAACAAACTAACCAAAGAGATTTTGGTTCTAAATTTACTTTATATGCGGTTTTACGGATGGCTTAACTTGACATGACCTAACTACGAGTTCTATATCTCTAAGAAACTCAAAACAATCTAGATAATATGTCCGTATTTTTCAACGCTATAGTCAACTATACTCTTGAATATTAAATCCAACAAATGGTTTACAGTTCAATTCTAATAAAAGTGCCTTTTAGAAGATGCAAATAAACACCTGTCAGCATCGATAACAATATTAATCAATTTACGCGTTGTTCTCTCGGGTGTGAAACGTGATATCCTAACTTCTACGATGAAAAAATGTTTAGGTTGTTCTAAATAAAGGTGCTTAGGAAGATATTAGGTCAAAAAAGGGATGAGGCTATTGGGGAGTGAATGAGTTTACCTAATGATGAGTTACATACACTTTACTCATCACAAGAAATTGTTTTGATAATCAAATCTCGTAGATTACGGTTGACAGGACATACAGAGCGAATGGAAGAATCTAGAAACTGGTTCAGGGTATTGACTGGCAAACCCATTGCGAAGAAACTAATGAGAAGACCTAGACGCGTATGGGAGAATAATATTAGAATTGACCAGAAAGAGATAGGGTGTAATGAAGTGGACCGGATAGAGCAAGTTCAAGATAGGAATAGTTGGCGTAGTTTTCTAAGTGTGGCAATGAACTTCCTAGTTTCTTATGCCAAAGAGTAAGTAATTAAGTAATGTTATTTTACATCTATCATAAGTGACTGTTACAGATCACATGACTTGATATATTAATAGTCGAAAGAATATCTAGTAAATTTTATAGCTGTACTTTCTATGAAAATCATTGCCTACAATTTATTTATGGTATTTATATATACACAAAATATGTTACAGTTCAAAAATAAACGTGCCAATCGTGATAAATGTATTACAAAGATATCTGCTAATCTTGATTTCTAAATGCAGTGGGATCAGGCTAATTAGACATGGGTTAATTCAAAAAATTAGATAATTTGAACCCACCACAATTCCCCATGAAATTCCTATCTAACTCCATGGTAAAAAATTAACATTTAATTCGAATTTCAAAATGATTTGATTAGTTCTAAAAAAGGCTGCGGGCACTTTGGATGCAAGCTCGCGCAAGTAAACTGTATGCGCGAGCGTGCGCAAGCTTGCATGAAGAAACAAAATTCGAGTAAATCGATCTAAACCCATGGTGGAGCGCTCGAGCTGGTCACACTGAGTGCGAACTGAATGTGCAAGCTTGTACAAGCTTGTGCACGTGCAACTGCGGATCAAATAAATTTGTTTCTTCATGCACGCTTGCTGTATCGACGTGAGAATTATTTTGTTTACCTTGTTTTCAAAAGGTGATAGTTTTGTCCTTGTGTGTTTGTGTTTGTGTTTACGACGGAAATGGAAATGCTAATAGCATGCGTTGAAGCAAGAAGGACCATCTGGGATGCCTCTTCTAAGAACCATAGCAACAGAGACATTATAAAGAAACTGTGGGCGGAAATAGGAACCATATTGGATATTCCAAATAAGTAATGATATATTTGAAAAGCGGTGAAAAAACTTTATTTCAACTTAATTATTATTGTTTTAACTATCACAAAAATCACAAAATAATATAATTAACTACTGAATAGTTATGCTTCATTATTAGTAGTTAGCCTGTGAAAGTTTGAACAATGTTTGGGTTATTTGGTATTGAAGTAGTGTTTAAAAGCATCTCTGATCTTAATTTCCTTTTCAGTAGCTTTATTGTATCCAAGCAAGTCATCATTTGGCCGGTAGTCTCGAAGGAGCTGTGTTTGGTTTTGTGCAACATAACTATCCACTTCTGCACTGCCTTCTCTATCAATAACAATGTTATGCAACAAACACACACATTTCAGAATCACGTCTACATTAGCCAGCCTACACTTAATTTTAGTTTTTAGAACTCGCTATATTCTCCAACATTATCTCTATTCTTACAATAATCGTTAAACCATTCTGGCTATAAAGTGAGTTATTGTCGCATAGAAAGAAATAAAGCGTTGAACTTTGTATTGTCTGTAAGTGGGTTTACTAAAATAGGGAATATGTTAGCTTAGCTTGCATCGCTTCTGTCTGACGATGTAATCACGTAACACACATGGCTCATTTAAGTCGCCTAGTTTCGAATGTTAATTTTGCCAAATTTTTACATAATGTGTTTAAATGGGTTTTTTCATGAATGAATGTATTGTGTAATGTGTATTCTATATAGCATCTAAAACATGTATGTTTTTATATGTAGCATATTTTGAGGTTGTTGGTTTATTGTATGCCAGATTCCTAAATTTTAATAAAAAATTTAAGTAATTTTGGGATATTTCGATTATTTTTTTTATATCCCTTGAACTTCGAACTAAAAAAGTTATACTGTAGTTAGCTTTTTACGTGTTTCATCTAGTTAATACCCTTCCAAAATATCTACATATTTACAATGAAAATTTAAGGTTCTTAAAGGTAAAGTTTGGATAAAATGTATACCCATTTGCCTGTAATCAAAGTTGGACACTAATTCGGGCAAACTAGACAGGACGAAACTGTTGCCATTGTCCTCGTGCCCACTGGTATATGAAAATAGTAGCTTTATAAATAATTTGAACTTCCAAATAAAAAAAAAAAAGTTGTACTGTACATTAAGATAAAAAAACTATTTTTCCGTAATTTCATTGGGGAGTTTTAAGTTTGTAACGAGTTCAATAGATATAGGTTAAAGGGTATTTTCTAATAGGTATTATGATCGAATTAAAAAAAAAAAAGAATTTGAGCTAATGGATCAAAATAAAAAATATACAGTGGATTGAGTTCAAAAGATAATATGCAAAATTTTATTACATTTTGACAAAAATAACAACATTTACAGAAACATTCTTCCTCACAGTCACTCATTAACAATAACAAAAACACATTCATTCAAGTCTCTGGAAAAAAACTTAAATATACAGTCAGCAAGAGTTTTGTAGCTGGGTCAGAGTTCAGTGGACTAGTCCTTGGTTCGACCACCAGGGAGGGTCACTACCACACACCCAGACGGGCGGTCCAAGGGGCGACGGCCCAGGGAGCGGGGGCCACGCTAGAGTAGGCAAAGTTGGCCCCGGGGGACACGGAGTAAGCATAATGAGCGGGCAGAGAATACGAGGAGACGATCAGGGGCTCCGGGACTTCGGGGGCGGCAGCGGCGGCGGCGGCGGCCTTCTCCACGGCGACCAGATGCTCGGCTCTAGCCTGGGCCACCTCGGGGGTGTCCTGCACGGGCACGGGGGCGACCAGAGGGGCGGGGATGGGAGCCTCGGGGGTGGCACCAGAGACTAAGGCCAGATGAGCAGCCTTAGCGGTGGCTACCTCAGGGGTGTCCTGAACGGGCTCGGGGGCCACGAGGGGGGCGGATTCGATGGGGGCGGGAGCCTTGGGCAGATTGGTGGCGGCCACTCGGAAACCGTTCAAGGCGTCGGCGGTGTAAGAGACGGTCTGCAGCTCCCCGTTGGCATCCACGTATGAGTATCCGCCCCGAGTGACGCCGTCGAAGGACTTGACCTCGCTCTTGGCCGAAAGTCCGCCGGCGTACCCGTAGCTGTACTGTCCTAGCTCGTCCTGAGCGTGGTATTGGCTGGAGAGAGCGTAAGGATAATATCCCAGGAGCCCCGGCCTGGCCACTGCCGCGGCCACCATGGCGAACAGGACGATCTGGAAACAAATAAGATATTATTGAAGAGTTCATCCGTGGGAACGGTATTGTTTATTGTAATAAATTTTAAATAGGTTAGAAAATGAGGGAAGCTATAGTAATTTAAATGAATCTATACAGTTAACCAACTTCTTCAAATAAATCATCTTGACTATTCTCTAAAAGACTTTCTATGAAAATTGGACTCTACTGAGCTGTGACTGAATTTCTGGAATCGAGGATGTCAGTGTTCGATTCGCGGCCGGATATAGCGAGATTCCTTACCCTAAATGCTTTTCCTATTTCCCTTCACGCAAATGTGTGTTCATTCTCTCTAAATCCTATCTTCCTAATACTTATCTTATTATATTAATGATAATTCGGATAGTCTAAATAGGTTTCAAGAACTGGCAAAAAAATAAAAAGTATCGCAACCACCAACATGTCGGTTTTTGATGACGAATGTGTTCAGATAACTATTGGTCAAATCTAGCTGAGGTTGGAAGAGGGTTGCGCATGCGCTGTCTGGTATTATAGTGTGCGCATGTGCAGGGGTTTCAAATGAAGTTGTAGCCAAAGAGAAATATTGTCACGTCTGTTAGAGGTGATAATGGCTTGGTACGTGTTGTCTTGAAGTAATAAGTCTATAGTGATTACTTTGTAGTTCTATGTTCACAGAAGACAAATGACACACGACTACACACAAAGAAGGACAGCCGCACTATTATTAAAAATAAATCTAGCCATGGAGATCTTAACATATTCTGATCTTACCGTTTAATGTGGGCTAACAAAGTAACAAAACCATGTGTAGTAAAGAAAGAAATTCAAACTTTAATTTTAACAACCGTTTGGGCTGTACGCTTATGTATTAACTACGCTAATGATGAAGGATGAATATATACGGAGTGCTATGACATTTTCGTTGAGGAAGAGTGGAAAACCATTTAGGAAAAACCATTCTCTGTAGACCCAATTATTACTGCTCTCAGAACAATGAACGGTAAGATAAAATGAAGCATAAAGAATAGATTTAAAGTGACATTTCGGTCTATTGTGAGAGTGACGGTTGCAGACCCTTTGCTTAGACCATGTGATCACAGAAGCAGGTTAATTTGAAATTATTTAATAGAAAAATATCATCTGCGCGTAAAAATTTGTTTATTATAAAGTGCCCATTATTGCTTGTGAGAGTTGAATACATTTTTAAACCAAACAATTATTCTTGAACATATAAAACATTTATTTATCTAGTAAAATTTCTCAATAATGATATTTCATCGTATAGATAAAGTATTGTAACCTTTAAACATTTTCACCCTTAATATTATTATAATATATCTACGTTTTATATGCCCCCCTCCCCCCCAAAATAATAAAAATGTTCTAACAATTGGGTTTGCCCCCATGTCTGTCTCCGGGGCTACAGCCGGAACATTTATATAGATTTCATTCAAGCTTGATATTTATATGTCAGTGTTTATACCTCAAGGACAATAGTAATTTTGATTCTATCTCTATGACTCATAATAGTTTACTGATGAGTAATTTTTGAAAATTTTAAAATTGTTTTAGTTTTTTNTGATGAGTAATTTTTGAAAATTTTAAAATTGTTTTAGTTTTTTTTTTTGATGCTATATGTGTATTATGAGATTGTTTTACAATATAAATAAGACTGTAATCTTATTCATCAAATAACAATTGATTTATAGGTAGTTTACCGACTACTTATTTTTGAAACTTTTAAAATTATGAAAATATTTATAGATTTTTTTAAAATGAGAATTTGAGGTTTGTTTTACATAATAAGTTATAGTAAAATATCGTTTACCTAAAATAGTTAATTTTTGTTCATTGATGATTTAATTCCAAATATTCGATTTTTTTATATAAATGCGGCTAAAATATTTTGTCCAAAAATTTAATCTGAAGAATTTTATTATATGATTTTCTGAAGAAAAATAAAAACTAAGTGAGAGCCGATTTTTAAAAATTTCCTTACTAACAACAATATATGAAAGTGGGTGCGATTTTTATTATATGTTCACAAAACAAACTCACTTGAATCTAAAAAAAAATATTAATCACAAGTTTAGGGCCTACATGTTCTAATCGTTTTCGTACGATGCTTTTTTTTGGTGGGTAGTGCTATTATTTGGTAATTTAAATTCTCCCACAGCTCGAAACGTTTCGTGCGGTGACATTAATTTGTGTCTGGAATCATTAAACTTTATACATAACTTTTTACTCTGATGTTAAAGGTTATCTTTGGTGTTTCTTAAAATATTACAAAATATGAGATAAATCGTATAAAAAATATGTGCTGGACAAAGAATTAAAACTCTACTTCATAAAGTAGATTATTCATAGAATAGAAATATGTATTTCACAATTAGGAATATAAAAAGAGAAATTGGTTTTTATGAGAGCTTTGTAAAGTTTAAAAAAATATATTAACATTCATCTTTAAAAATTGATTTTTAATCTTTCTAAGTTCGAAATATTATAGGCCCTATTAAAAATATACATATATCATAGGATTTGGAATCTTATAACACGTTGAATATATGATTTGTGGAATACATCTTACATTCTATTCAGATATGAAATATATCAAATCAAGTTTTGAAGTTTTAAATAAGTTTAGAACTAAATAACATTTCAAGTACAAGCCTGTTCTTTATTTCTTAATGAATAGTTTATTTATAAGAAATTAAAGGAAGACTACGTATTTAGAGAATCTGCTTCAGTGACCGCGTGATCTAACGCGTTACTCTCGAAGTAGACTAAACTGCCGATGACGGGAAGATTGAGGTTCAAATCTTGGTATAGTGTACTGAGGGTGGTTTATTCAAAATGGTTTTCCACTCAAATGTGGGCACGATTCTTACAAATATAACGTTCCTCATCCTTTGAACCATTAGAGGAATTAATACCTAATCGTATAAACCGAAGAGATAGTAAGACGCGGTGCTAAAAAGATAAAAATATTCAGAGATGTTTTCATCACAATATTTACAGACCAAACGCGTCACATACAGAATACCTTACTTCACACGACGCGCAACTATGTAACTGTACCAACAGGATACAAGGACAGACCTAAACATTAGACACTCACGGCTAGCATCAAACCCGGTTCCTCTAAGGACAGAGTCTACCTCCCTTGTCACTCAGCCAAATGGAAGGTCTAAAATAACTTATTTATTAATTGACAAGGACCGTTTAAGCATCAACGTGCCAATCTCTAAGTTGTATTAAATAATTTATCGTTTAAGATTAAATAAGGATCAAGGCAAACATAAAGTTTGAGTTTCATAGCAAGCTCTTTGTTTGAAAATAAATAAATAGAAATTCATGTTTACAATGGCGGGGGTGGGGTATGGGGAGTGTCACAACAAGTATTTACATTCTTAGGCTCTTTTATTAATGATTAACGGAAGTACCCTGCGTTGCCCCGGGTAACCATGCAATAATTACTTTTCTTAACTTCAATAGACACAATTTTTAATACATTTATGAAAATCTAATCAAAAATTTTAAATTCCATCTTCGATGTGCACTTGTTTGTGTACAGGGGCATCTGATTTTAAAAATTTCAGCCCTCTGGATACGGTGGATATTCCACAATGCTCATGAGAGACAGACAACAAAGCTTTTCATTTTATTAAAATAGATCTAAATAGAAATTATTCAATCGTTCATAAGGAATATTTTGATATTTTTTTATGTGAATTTATAGTTAATAAAACAAACACACATACTAATAGAATGCTAACTGTTGTGACTTTAAATCAATGTTGGTGGTCGAAAGTGGGCTTCCTATAAAAATCAGGGTATAATTATAATATTTATAGCTAACAGGATTGTCTTTTGTTTTCCCGTAGAACATGGTCACAAAAGCAAAATGTTCAAATCACTATTTTAATTTTCTTCAGCAATAAAAATCCGTAGCACAACTTCCTTCGAAGGGTAAGTAAAGCCGTCGGTCCCATGTCGATTGTGGCATGAAAAAGAACCCTGGAAGGAATGTGAAAATACCTTTCTCAGAAAAATTGGTATGTCTTTTCTCTCTCGCTCATGGAAATTCTCGTGTGTTGATATAATCATTCAGTTCAGAAAGTGCACGTTAAATAACCCAATAACAAAATATTTTAATGATAACCTTTATTCGTTACGTTTAATTTACTAATAAAATTTTACACCCACTTCGATGGTCGCACAGACTAGGGCGTCATTATCACAAAATAATGTATTGCTAATGACTAGAAGATTGGAGTTCGAGTAATATTCAGGTGTATTGAGGTGTTTCTTCCTAAATTGTCCCCCGCCCTCCATCCACGTAAATGCGAATACATTAGCTCTAAAGTTATTCCTTCCTCATTCCTACCCCATGAGTGTGATTAAATATGGAGATCCCAAACGGGTAGTAAGACGTAGTGATAAATGATTATTAGTAATAGTAACTATCACTTATCAGTGACTTTATTCCCAACAAAATCAAGATATAGTTAAGTCTTGAAGACACAAACTAAAGTTGTATCAATTTAAAATAAATAACATATGTGGTCGAATATATACATATTAGGAATGAATAAGGTTAAAGTTATAAGAACTGACCCGCCTTGGTGGCGTAGTTGGCTAACGCGTTAGTCGTGTTGAGCTGCTCGACTGCCGAGGACGGGGAGATCGAGGCTCGAATCTCGGTCGGGTGAACTAGGGGTGGTTTTTCCTAAATGGTTTTCCACTCTCCCTCCACGAAAATGCGGGTCACTTCCTCTAATTCAACCTTCCCAATTCCTAATCAATTAGAGTAATTAGTACTTAAAGCGTATAACCCGAATGGGTAGTAAGACGCGGTGCTAAATATTATTATTTTTATTATTATTATAAGAACTGTGCCCAAATTTGCATGTAGGGGGAGTAGGAAACAATTTAGGAAAAAGAACCCGATCGGAATTTGAACCCCAATCTTCCCGTCATCAGCAGTTAAATCTATTTGCGAGCGGGACACATTAGACTATTTAGCCACCGAATGAAATATTGTTCTTATGGTCTCTTCCTATAACTGAGGTGCTAGAGGGATTGACCACGCATGTAGGGGATCTTAGTTTATTACTGGGGTGGGGGATGGGGTTTGGGGGGAAAAATTAAGAAACTATTTATGCCTATATGTACACGAGTCCATATATCTAGGAAATAGGACCGATCGTGTAAATTTGGAATACTGCACTGTGCTAAGTATTTTAGTCGCATCTTACTATCCGTTAGGGTGTACGCTTATGTGTTAATTACATTGATGGCTTTAGGGATTAGGAAGATTATAATTAAAGGAAGTGTATCAGTACTTGCGCGGAAGAAGAGTGGAACACCATTTAATTTTTTTTAAAAAACACCCTCAATACCCACGACCGAGATTCAAACCTGGCTCTCCTCGTCATAGGCAGTCTAGTATAATGCAAGAGTAGCACGTTAGACCATGCTGCCACCGATTCGGGTCTGTGCTAAGTTAATCTAGTATGCAAGTCATGTGTTAATTAAATATGTCTGTTTAGAAAATGTGCGTTAAATATCCTATATAAAAATAAATAAATAAGTCATTTATTTACTGTGTTCACTATTTAATACTCTGCATACAAAATGTATACGGTACATCGTAAAATAATTAGTATCAATGTTGTTACATTAGCATTTATAATACAGGATTTCTATAAAAAAAATAGCTAACGCAATAAAATGTTTTATTGGCAATATATTGTATTTAATTGTGTATCTCATATTTTTATTAATGACAAAGGATAGAAAAAAAAATACAAATCATATTTTAAAAGTACTTCTTGCTTCAGAAAATATTTAACTGTCCCGATAAAAACTTTGGTGGCTAAATAGGCTAACGCGCTACTCTCATGTTATACTAGACTGCCGAAAACAGGAGGATCAGGGTTCGATCTTGGTCGGGTGCACTAAGGGTGGTTTTACCCTCTCTCTCAATGCAAATGTGGGTGAAATTTCTATAAATTAAACCCTTCATGACCCCTAACACATTAATGTAATTAGTACATAGGCGTACAAACCGAACGGGTAGTAATACGCGGTGCTAAAAACAAAAAACAAAAAACGACAAATTGAGTTGGTGAAAGTGTTGTTTAGTTGTTACTCACCAGAGTGTTCATGTTGGTATGTTGGTAGCGCTGCTGGGTGATCCAGTACTCGCTAGAGATGCTGTGAAGATTGAGTACCATCTCAAGAACGACCCGTCTTATATATACACACATCCCCACCCTGACCACAGAAACAGGCATCTGCCTCCTCACCACCAACCAACCAATCACACCACTTCACTCTAAGAATACCAATATAGATTGGTTATTTTATCCCAACCCGAAACCCATTATTGTTATAAAACATATCTTAGAGAGAGAGGGAAAACTACGGTGAGTTATTTCGATACCAAAAACCACATAGAGTATAACTAAAACACATTTTAATTTTTACTACCTGAGACCCGCTTTTGTGGTTTTATGGTCTAAGGCAGGGAGGTCAAAATTTGTTTAATCCCCATGGGCCAAATCTTACTATCAGTTTGCACCGCGGGCTGAAGATATATTTAGTAACCCATAAACTTAATATCGGGCTACAAACAACACTTACTAAACAATTATTTTCAATGCTTATATGTAAATTGTATTTTTGGTTGGTTAAAATCTTCAAAATTTTACTATTAAAAAAAGTTATTAATCTAAAAATATATTTTTTATGAAATATGCAGGCAAGTACACACACATTCACAAAATAACTTAGTATTATAAATATATTATATTTAATTTGTGCATGTTTTTATTAATAAAATAAATTCATAATAAAGTGCAATGATTACACTTTTAGTTAAATATATTTACCCACTTCGGTGACTGCTTGGTCTAACGCGCTGATTTTGTAGTAGACAAGATTGCCAATGACGGGGAGATCAAGGTTCGAAACTCGGTAGGGTCTACTGAGGGTGGTATTTCCCCAAGTTGTTTTCTACTTTCCCTTCAGGCAAACGCGGGTACACTTCCTATAAATATAACCTCCTTCACCCCTAAAACCATTAGCCTAATTAATATATAAGGGTATAGCTCTTACGGGTAATAAGACGTGGTACTTTAAAAAAAATATTGAATTATTAGTTATTTCACATCTGTTACTGGGGGTTTCCCCTACATTTTCTCTATGATAGTGTGAGGGCCATAATTTCAGTGATCTCGGGCCGCATTTGGCTCGTGGACTACCAGTTGAACCACATTGCTCTAAGGTGCCACTCTCACAAGAGATTATACTTCCAATGACGGGGATATTGGGATTCAAATCTCTGTCTGGTGACATGAAGGTATTTTTTCTTAAATTGTTGTCTACTTTCCCTCAACGCAAATCAGGGTACACTTCCTCTAAATTCAACCTTTATCTATCTAACACGTTGGCGTTATTAGTACATATGCGTATAATTCGAACAAGCCGTAAGATGCGGCGATAAAAAAATATATTATTACCTGACAGTTAAAAATGTTACCAAAACTACTTTCCTACATAAGTCAAGTTGGATGCACTGAGAGTTTTTTTTCTTCTAAATAGTCTATCATCTTTCTCCACGCAAACGTGATTAAATTTCCTCTAAATTCAATCTTCCTTGTTATTAAATCACTATCGTAATTAGTACATATTTTAATATAGCCCGAATGAGTATTAAGGTGGGAATGTAGGGAACGCAATTTATGGACAGTATTTTTGACATTTTTATATCAAAACATAATTTTGTCAAAATAAATCAGTATTGCTTCAATAGTAACAAAGTGTTTAATTTTATTCATATGTTGATATCAACAGTTGTTGAATATCTGTCGAGGGTATCCTGGGAATTTAATGACAACTTTTTCTCTTCATTTACAAAGTTTTTCATCTAATGCTGCTATGCTCATAACAGATATTCAACAACTGTTGATATCACCGTGAGAAGAAAATTAAACCTTATGTTTCTACTGGAGCATTATTTTATTTATTTATTTCCAACAAAACGTTATTCTATAAAAACTGCAATAACATTACCATTAATTCACGTACCTTACACTCCCACTTTAAGAAGCAGTTAAAGAATAATTGTATCGTTTTGTATTTTTATTTAATTAAAAAAGGTTTGAAGAAGTTTTATAAGTCATTTACAGTCCAAGCCATACCTTTGTTGACACATCTTATTACCAATTAGAGTTACATTAATTACACTAATGGGCTAGGGAAGATAAACTTTTATATACAATGTTGTCACATTTGAATGGGGAGATATTGGGAAACCGTTTAGTATAAATAAACCGCAATACGCTGGGCATTTCTCGTACCTCGACACCCCGTGACCATAAATAAAGTTTAACACGAGAGTGACGCCGGGATCACGATCAACTTAACTTTAACTTAACGTAATGTTCACTTAAAGTTAACTTAACTTAAGAAAACAGATGTGTGATCACGATTCACGTAACTTAACGTAACAAATCGAGCCAGACGTCTTCACTCTTGAGTATTATCTGTGATTTGGAATATTCGTACAGTGATGATCTGTGAATGTTTATAGTTTTCAATTGATATAAGAAATATCTATTACTAAACATTTTGGTAAATTTAGATTTACTATATTGGCTTAATTATTTTGTTTCAATGTCTGATCACTAGAACTTATGCTAAAGAGTGAACCTTGTTCATAATACCAACAAATGAATTACTAAATAGCCCTGATGACGTCACTCGCATAATGATTGGCTGGCTAGAGCACGTGTTACCCTTCGTGTAACGTTCACTTAAAGTAAAAGACCTCCCAGGACATCTCTTACGTAAAGTTAACTGCAAGTAAACCTTAATTTAACTGAATCGTGATCGCTTCCATTTAAACACACTAGGAGATCATTTACGTTAAGTTACTTAAGTTAACTTAAAGTTGATCGTGATCACGGTATGACGCGTTAGACCATGTGACAAACGATGCGGGTAGCTATTAATCAGTCTACAGAATCATTATGGAATATATGATAATAAAAAACCCTTTGACTAAGCTTTCCAGAGTCCGTACTACCTTTCTTAGCTGGGTTAGAGTGGTTTAACATGATTTTCGGGGACACTGGCTCAATTCTTGTTGGATGTATTAGAAAATAAATTTACTATTCTATAAGGATTCTTCCTATTTAATAATAAATATACGGGCGTAAAGGATGGGTGTGAGGAATTATGCATGTTGTCTTAGATTAATTCAGTAGGTAAGTCATGTTCTAATATAATGTGTTTATAAAGGTCTTTTAAAACTCTAATACTTACTTAATATATAGCAATAAGAACTTAAAAGTGTATTGCCGTATTAAAAAAATTACGCCTTCTATCCTTATCTTGAGCTAGTTATATCCACTCCATATCTTTATCTTGAGTTAGTTATATCCAGTTCACCTCATTACTCCCTCTATCCCTATCTTGAGCTAGCTTTATCCAGTCCCCCTTATTACGCCCTATCCCTATCTTGAGCTAGTTCTATCCAGTCCACCTCATTATGCCCTCTCTTTATCTTGAGTTATTTCTATCCAGTCCACCTCATTACACCCTATGTCTATCTTGAGTTATTTCTATCCAGTGAACCTCATTACACCCTATCCTTATCTTGATCTAGCTCTATCCAGTACACTTTATTACACCATATCCATACCTTGAGCTAGTTCTATCCAGCCCATTTCATTCCTCACTAAACCATATCCCTATCTGAGTTAGTTCTATCCAGTCCACCTCACTACGCCCTATCCCTATCTGAGTTAGTTCTATCCAGTACACCTCACTACGCCCTATCCCTATCTTGAGTTAGTTCTATCCAGTCTACCTCACTACGCCCTATCCCTATTTTGAACTAGTTCTATCCATTCCACCTTATCACACCCTTGTTTTAGAAAACCCTACATTTACAATCGACATGTAGGGTAAGACTTCACGTTTCACAACCATAGAAAACAAACAGTAAAATTATGGTTCCATATATTCTGAGTACTCCAAAATTTTACCTATACCATATACAATTTAATTCAATAAATGGGTGACCTGGCGGTTTAGGTGTAAGGTGTTGGCGGCCAGGGTTCAATCCTCGGTCCCGGCAAAGATTTATCTGATTACCAAACCCTTCCTTCACCTCTGACAAGACATCTTGTAAATGTGAGGAATGCCAGGCCTCCACCATGGTTCGGATTCCACGTTAAACTGTAGGTCCTCCATTTCATCTCACAATCACCCTACCATTACACATTAGCGTAAGTGCGTAAACCTGAACGGGTAGTAAGACGTGGTGCTAATAATAATAATAATAATAATAATAATTCAATAAATACATTTTATTTCACTCTCTGCTTTTTACTATCCAAAAGGACTATTGGTACCAATGAAATAGAGATAAAAAAGATTTGATTTTGAATATGTGTACCTTCATTTGTATGGAAGCAGATACATTTTTTATTTATTAAAAGTATCTTTGAAACTCCCGATCATAAATCAGTCCTCAAAGTCAAACTCCTTGTTACCGGAATACTAGACAAAGCAAGTTTGATGCCTTTGTATAAATAACCATTATTACTGGTAGGTGATAAATAATACAACTTTGTTTCAAGTTCAGTCAGTAAAGAAGTTAACCTTACGTCTGGGGAAAAAAGACCATGATGGTGCAACTTTTTTAACAGAGGAAATAAATATTTTAATTTATCAATTCTTGTTTTCTTTTAACAAGATACAAAGTATTTGGTTTTTATAGTTGTTATATTCAAATTATAAGTATTTTTATTCCTATACATTCTTAAAAAAACAAATCATTTAATTATATATTTTGAGTTAATTGTTTGGATTGTAAACATTTACGGTGCCAATTTTTCACACACATATTGTGAGGATAATTACTCCTGGCCCAGCTTAAATATATATGTTATTATATATTATACTATATAATAAACTACTGTCAAATGTATTTGAATCATGTCATTTTACTAAAACAAATAGAACTATACATTTTTTAAAGGGTTTTGTATAGTATTTGCTGCCAAATATATCTTTAGAAATCTTACATTGAACCACTAACAGAGAGTTTTTAGCTTCAGGCAAAAGATTATTTGCCTAAACTCTTGTAACAAAAAACACATTTTTGTAAAGTTGATTAAGTAGTATTTCACATCAACTTAGTGTAAATTGATTATTAAAATTGGAATACAAACGGTTGTTTGGTGGTCCAACGATAAGGTGTCAGGCTTCCGTGCTGAGGGTCTGTGGTTCAATCCTCGGTCCCGGCACAGAGTTATCTGATTACCAAACTCTTCCCTCACCTCTGACAAGACATCTTGTGAATGTGGGGAATTCCAGGCTTCCGCCGTGGTTCGAATCTCACGTTAAACTGTAGGTCCTTCATTTCATCTCACAATCACCCTACTATTACACTTTAACCTAATTGCGTACAACCCAAACGGGTAGTAAGACGCGGTGATGATAATAATAATAATAATAATAATAATAATGTAAACCAAGCCAAAATTAACTAGGATAAAATAACAATGATATTTGAAAATAAAGTGGAATAAAATACTGCCACTATTTTCGAGACTGCGACAAAATTTAATATCTTTTATTTCTAGTAATAGATTATGAAACTTAAATATTTTATAAATTATTGTTTATTAATTAAAATATTTAAATTTATATTTCAGACTTTTTTTGCAGGGCAGAACCAAATTAAAGCTTAGCTAAGGAACCACCAATATAATAAATATCTCACAATTATATTCTTTAGTTCATATAAGGGAAACAAATTAAACACGACAGATCTTATCAATATCGATCGCTTCTATAATTTTTTCCTAAATCCTCTTCATAGAATTTCCTTAACTACTGAGATATAGACTGGCCGACATAATGTTAAGTTGGAGATGTAAGTCACGTGTGTTAAGGCAAGTGTTTTTGCAGATTTTATAGCAAAACATTTTTTGATCCTAACAAATAAATAAAATATTTCTCCAGTAGAAACATAGACTTTAATTTTCTTCACATGGTGATATAAACAGTACTTTAATATCTGTCATGAGTATTGAGCCATTAGATAAGAAACCTTTTAAATGAAAAGAAAAAGTTGTCATTAAGTTGTCAGGAAAACCTTGAAATACAACATATTCAAGAACTGTTGATATCACTATGTGAAGAAAATTAAAACTTTTTTTTTTCTAATGGATAATTTTTTCATATTTACTTTGTACAGAAAAATGTTTTGCTATATAAACTACCAAAACGATGCCCTTAGTTCACTTTTCCTACATTCCCACCTTAAGTATTAATGTAGAGTTTTTCAAAGTCAGACACATTAAGACGCCGATAGTGTAGCTGTTACCACACCTTAGTGAATTTATCTCGCTACAAGTGGCCAGCATCTTGAATATATGATTTACTTGCCTTATTATTAATAAATAAAATACGAGGTAACAGTTCAAGTGTTGGCGTAATCTTTTCAGATTAACGCTTTTTTTTAGATAGATTTAAAAAAAATCTATTTTCAACGCATCTTACCCTACGTCCGTGATGTTGGAATTTTCAACTAAACAATTGGAGTAGGGATGAGTTAGGTAGAATTTATAGAAACTGTAGCTGAATTTTTGCTGAGGAAAAGTTGTAAGGCATTTATGTTAAAATACCCTCAGTGCACTAGATCTCTACGTCACTGAAAAAAAAAACAGACTAGGTGAACTTGAAATTTAGTCCTTGTGCCCATATATGAGACTAATTATAACATAAATGTTATTTTATATACAACACTAAAGTGAAATTAAGTTGTATAAATCCGCTTCGGTGGCCGCATGGTCTAACACGCTACTCTCTCAGTAGACTAGATTGCTTATGACGGGGAAATAGAGGTTCGGATCTCGGTTGGGTGTTTTGAGGGTCGTTTTTCTAAAAGGGTTTCCCACTATTACTCCATGTAAATGAGAGGGTATACTTCCTCTAAATAAAACCTTCTTAAGTCCTTAAATTATTAGTTTAATTATTAAATAAGCGAAGAACCCAAACTGGCAGTAAGACGCAGTGCTTTACAACACAAAAGTTATTGACAAACTCTGATTGACAACTAACATATTTCCCGATATTCAGTTGCAATCGAGGTGTTATATTACACGTAGTCCTACTTAAAAAAATCCAAATATAAAATACTTCTCTGGGTATGACACACCTCCTGAAAAATATATTAACGTATATTATTATTATTAGCACCGCGTCTTACTACCCGTTCGGGTTATACGCACTTACGCTAATGTGTAATGGTAGGGTGATTGTGAGATGAAATGGAAGACATACAGTTTAACGTGGAATCCGAACCACGGTGGAGGCCTGGCATTCCACACATTCACAAGTTGTGGTTAATGCACGTCTTGTCAGAGGTGAAGGAAGAGTTTGGTAATCAGATAAATCTGTGCCAGGACCGAGGATTGAACCCCGGACCCCCAGTACAGAGGTTCGACACCTTAACCCTAGACCACCAGGTCACCCAATATTAACGTATAAAAGTGGTTATTTGACCAAAAATGGCTCACTTCCATTTACGAGTAGTATTTAAGGGCAAAGTTTAACAGTTTTTCTCATTCGATAGTATGTCTTCCTATTGAGCTAAAGATCATTGGATCGATTCCTCAATTGGTAGAAAAACGTATCAATGATAGAATTGGGCCATTCTCTTGCTTGATGATTTATTGACGGGAATTATCAGGACAAGATTTTGTGTCTGTTTTGGAGTTAATTTGTAAGTCTTGTACTGATATCATTTAGTTTAGAATGTGTGCATAAAATAGTCGCATTTTTTTAAAGGAAACTGAAACAGAAACTAAATCTTATTTTCTTTGGTTTGATACCGAATGACGTCCGTCAGCATGTAAAAATAGTCATTTCACGATGAATTTTATATTTTGCGACACTTAATATAGTTATTTCTTAAAAGTTTATTTTTTTAATGACTCGATAACATATTTGGTCACTTTTTTTTTTAATCGAATGAGATTTTATCTTGGCATCACTTGTTTAAATGACCAAAAAAATGTATAGTCGATCAAAACGGAAACTTTTGAATTTAGTTTTAAAATGTTAAACAAGGTCAAAATTATTTTGAGAAGATTCAATTTTAAATCTAGTTTTAAACGTCCTAATATTAACTACAATAGGATTTGATAGAAATAACCTTTTATAAAATACAAACTTTTTTTTTCTGTTATCATTGATGATAAATATTTTAGTATTATTTATCGGTATTGTTACTTGAAAGAATAGTTAGTAACTTTTCTAGCTGTCAAATAAGATTATTCCTATATTAAAAAAATGACTTGTGTGAATCTTGGGGCTGAGGTTGCCTGCTTATGGCTAGGTTTAATGTCATTGCTTAAGGTGGGAATGCAAGTTAAGAAAAGTATTTCTGCAGTTTTTATAACAAAACATCATTTTTATTCAAATAAATCAAATATTTCTCCAGTAAAACAAAGAGTTTAATTTTCTTCACACTATAACCTTAACAGTTATACATATATCAAGAGTGTCCTGGAATTTAAAGACAACTTTTTATCATCATTTAAATAGTTTCTCATATAATACCACTATGCTTAGGACAGATATTCAACAATTTTTGATATCGCCATGTGAAGAAATTTAAACTATATGTTTCTACTGAAGAGATATTTTGTTTATTTAAAAAAAAGTCTTGCAATAAGAAATTTCCAAAACACTGTCGTCCTTTTCTCGCTTTCCCAACCCACTACCATGAGTTAGTTTGTAAGTCGTGTAGTGAATACTGATCTGGTGATTTAACCCTACCTCATGAACATAAAATAAAGTTAAATACTGCGTAAGTATGATAGCAGACACAAATTACACGGTGTTAGCTGTTATAAAGGACTTTGGAATAAATCATATCGACATGATATACTTACGCGGCCTTATTTGGGTATGACTTTGAAAGTGTTACTTTTAAAATAAATTAATTAATCTTTGTGCAAATATTTATTCACGAAAATTATGCAGTTCGAGAATGTTTTCACGTGCTAATTTTTATTTGTTGGAAATTAAGCTTGATTTAGATCAAGTTGTCACCTCCTAATCGATTAACGACATTTCTTTGTCAGAAAGAGAAAAATAGAGGGCAAGAGACGAAGACTTGTTTCTTGTCGTCATCTTTTTTTTTTAACCTTGTGTTGTGGTTTTATTCAAATTACGTGGACACTCTTCAACACTGGAATGTGTTTAAGGAGTAAATTGCGGTGGGGGGGGGGAGGGTAGGGGGAAACGAGGGCTGCTCTAGTATAATGAAGAACTTGTTTCAGAGGTGGAGATTATATATCATCACGTAGCCCTTCCGCGTAAAAAGATTTAGGCGTTGACGACCATAAATTACTTTCGACTGCCACCAATCTGATGCCAAAAACACCAGCCTTGATACAATATTTGCTCCCGTGTGATCAGTTTTTAATTACATTTTGTTATTAATGTTGGTTAAGTGGTTAGCGCGGTTGACTCTGATTATTATTATTATTACCGTGTGTTACTACTTGTTCAGGCTTAATGCGTAAATGATAATTAATCTAATAGGGTAGGGTTGAGGGAGGAAGCATTTTAGAGGTTATCCACCAGCACTTGCTTGGAAGGAGAGTGGGAAACATTTAGTAAAATCCACCCTCAATAGATCCTACCAGGATTTGAACCCCGATCTCCCCACCATCAATAGGCCAGTCTAACATAAGCTTGTCGCCTCAGACCATTCGGGCACTGGAGTAGGTGACTGGTAATGAAGAATGAGATGTTCAAATATTTGGAACCGGTAAAGTGTCACGGAAATTAAAAATACTTATTAAAACTACTGTTAGCTCCAAGCGACTTTTGGTAAATTTATTTTTTAAATCAAAACAAATAAATCTCGCTAATAATCTTTATTTTGTGGGTTATTTGTTTATACAAAAAACATGCCTAACACCCACAATATTGGAGGAGAGGGGTACTAGGACTAAATATAAAGTTCATATAATCTGGTTTACTGGTAACGGAGAGGTCTGGGTTCGAATCTTGACGTGAGGGTTTTTTTACAAAACGATTTACAACTCTCCTTTCACAAAAAAAGTGGGTACATTTCTTCTAACCTATATTTTCCTCATCCCTAGATTATTTGCATAATTAAATGGATATTATAGGCCTAACGGGTAGTAATACGCTGAGTAAAGTACTTAAATTATGAGAGCGTGATCTTTCCTGAACTTGGATTGATACTTAAGAAACTCATAAATAAACTGATGGAATAAATAGCTAAGCTATTATATTTGATAGCTACAGTTGTAGTCTAAATATAATATTCTTTATATTGAAAATTGACACCTGGACACGGGAATCGAAACTGGGACCTTTAGCTTAGTATGCCAATGGTCTGACTACTGAGATATCAAGGAGTTTTCCCATGACCAGGTTCGACCGGGCTTTATTCGCGTGTCCAGGTAAACATTTTTCGATTCAAAGAATAATTAAATAAATGGTACGGAACTTTACACGGACTATATTGCTTTTTGACAATCACAATACTTTCTTTACCTGTAAATTAGAGAGAAAGTAAAATCGTTTGAACAATGAACAACATGCGCTGTTCTACCCGATATATTTGCCAGTTGCGTATTAATCTTGTAAACTTAGCTTCGTGGGTTGGATTCTCAACACAGCTAAGAAATCCAGGGTTGTTGAAATTAAAGTTGGGAGTTTAGGGAACGTGGAAAAACTCGTATGGACAGAGTGAGCAATGAATGGGGGCTGAAGGAGTGAGGTTTGAAAGGGAGTCCAATAGGACAATGTGATGAAGCAAATATATGAAGGTTGAGTATGTGGATCAAAAAGAAGGGGAAGGCAATGTAGGACGTTGCTAAATGTAGTAGACGAATGAGTGAAAAAGAGAAATATTAATAGTTTTAATAATAAAAGAGCATGTATGACTCTGTGTATGGATGTTTTTGAATCGAAGGAAGTTTTTATATAAAAAAACATTTTTTTGTCGAAATAAATAAAATAATTCCCAGTACAAACATATAATTTAATTTTATTCTCATGTTTATATCAACAATTGTTGAATATCTGTCAAGGCTCTTCTGGAATTTAGTGACAACTTTTTATCTTCATTAAAAAAAGTTTCTCATCTAATGCTGCTATACTCATGACAGATATTCAACAACTGTTGATAGCACCATAAAAAGAAAATTAAACTCTATGTTTCTACTTGAGCCATATTTGATTTATTTTGACCAAAAATGTTTTGTTATAAAAACTGCAAAAAAACACCGAGTTTGTGCTTGTGATTATTTAGAGTGAACATGTGTTGGCTTATAAGTAGGATTTTATTCTTGATTTCACTGCCCTCGAGGCGAATTAGGGGTCATTAATTTTGGTGGACAATTGTGTACACAAGACTGCAATTTGAAATGGGATAAAGAGGTAGGTTTTATTTTGTAATCTATAACTGGGGCTATAAAATGGTACGTATGGGTAATAATAGGCGTGTGTACAACATATTAGTTGGTGAACCTGGAGAAACCAGATTATTGGCAGGCCAAGACCCCGTTTAGAGGTTGATGTTCAAATGTATTTGAAAGAGTTTGGACGTCAAGTTAGGATTGGATAGAGGTGTCTTAGGATAGGGTTGAATACTGGGCTTGCGTTCTGGTGGCCTTGTACTTTATAGTTCCTTAAGGACATATAGTTATATAGTTACAGTCTGATATTCATAGGAAGCTCTTTATTTGAAAACTGGAAGTTAATTTCACTACAATTATGGAAATAAGTATACTAATATTGTTTTTACATTCTTAGTACGTTTAATTAATCGTGTAAAGAGAAACTATAGAGTAATTTACAAGGAATCACTATTTGAAGCTTTTGATAAACTTCTAAATTAAATGTTAAGTTTATAAATTAAATAATATATAGTCTTAGACTGCCAAAGTTTTGTAATTTTCATTCAATGTCGGTGGCTGGATGTAGGCTTCCTTTAATAAGCATGGTTTGGTTTAGATATAGCCTACGTTTTAAAATTACATGCTGCATGTCAGTCACACGTTATTAATATTATTAATATTATGCTAATAATTATATTATTTGAAGAAAATCATATTTAAATTGATTAGATTCCCTAAATTATACAAGTATGGTATAAGAGTAATGGAGGATTTTTTTATTTGAATTTGAAGGAGGAAAAAAGATAATAGAAAGTGTAAGATGGATAAAGAAAGGGGATGTCCATTTTACATTTGTAGAGGGTGACAAAACCTGTAGAGACCAAGCTAGGGATTTGGCAATACAAATAAGGGTTGAATGAATGATAGATTATACAAAATATTTTTATTTGAATGTGATTAATACACGCGATAGTTTTATGCCCTAAGAAAGATGCATACTAAGCTCATACTAAAACAAATATAAAACCTGTTGCTGTTCAATTTGGATTGATTAGCAATAGGCTTCCTGATACATACATTAAAACACTTGCTAATGTGGTGTACATTAATACAGGTGTTTTGGTCTATATCTCATGCAATCTGATGCTAATCAGTCTGGATTGAATTGTAACAGGTATTTAATGTATTTTCCTTGACTGATTTTTATGTTCTAACATATAGTTACTGTACACGTTATGCGTGGAATTTATTAATAGAATAAAATATATAGAGACATTAGTTAAGCACCCGCCTCAGTGGCGTAGTTGGCTAACACGCTAGTCGTGTTGAGCTCAACCGCTGAGGACGAGGAGATCGAGGTTCGAATCTCGGTCGGGTGAACTGGGGGTGGTTTATCCTAAATTGTTTTCCACTCCCGCTCCACGCAAATGCGGGTTCATTTCCTTTAATTCAACCTTCCCAATTCCTAATTTATTAGCGTAATTAGTACTTAAAGCGTATAACCCTAACGGGTAGTAAGAAGCAGTGCTAAATAATAATAATTAATTAAGCGTATAGCTCGAACTGGTAGTAAGGCGAGGTGCTTAGAAAAAAAAGAAGAAACATTAGTAGTATTAAAATTTAGATTAATTCAAATAATTAAAATGCTCAAATATTTTATGGATTTTCTTCCTATATATTCATATTACAAATAAGTTATGTTTAAAAACTGTATTATTAGGAACTACGTCATTATCTTTTAGGTATATATTTTTATAAGGATTCTTATGGAATAGTATTGAATTAGAAAAGTTGGCTCTAAACAGTATATCTAGTTTAATAATTTAAATTTAATTTACAAACCAAACAATGATATGTGTGAAAAATAAACGAACACAACATATAAGAAAACTCCAAATAACTATTGATTCAAAGTATGTATTGTACATTGACAATATAATTAAAAGTTAAGATAAAAAAAATTCATCTTTGTACTAAGATAAGACATATAAATTACATTTTTAATTTTTTTTAATGAATATCTGTTTTGATTAGATCTGAGATATGATTTTTGTGGCTATAGTACAATAATCAAAGCCCAACATTTTTTATTTCAAGCTCTTTTGGTAAATAAAGTGATTATGTTTGTATAACTAAATAAATAAAACATAGAAGAATAAATTGCCTACCATTAAAAAGACATGTGTATATACCTTTCAAATATTATTTATAATAAAATACTATGTTTTTGAGTTGAGTAAATTATTTTTAAATATGATTAAAATATATATTACTAGATCAAAAATATCAATGTTAAATAATTTCAAGATAGTGTTAAAGAGAAAGGATTTTTCAATAAATCAGGTAAGAAGACCCCTAATGAGAGTATAATGTTCTTGTAACCACTCTCGTAAATAAACAGCTCTAAAATTTTCATAATCATATTCCTTGCTCTAAGATATTCAAAGTTATATACCATATAAAAAAATAGAATACTTATGGTAGTGTGTATTATATTAAAGTATTGAATTTCCAAGATGTTTGCTGCCGAGATAATCATAGTTATCATTAATTTATTTTTGAAATTGTGTGTTCATTAATAAGAGGTGTATGTGGTAGGATATAAAAACAAGTAAATGTTTTTGGTATAGTAATACCTTTGCAAAAATACTTTTTTATTTAATTTTTTGTAAATATAACAAAATATACAAATATTAGTGTGCTTATAACTCATAAAAGATAACAAAATATACAATACATGCAAATAGTCAGGATATTTATAAATGCAGGCAGTCGGTTGGTATTTTGTAGCTGGGTCAGAGTTCAATAGACTAGTCCTTGGTTCGACCACCAGGGAGGGTCACTACCACACACCCAGACGGGCGGTCCAAGGGGCGACGGCCCAGGGAGCGGGGGCCACGCTAGAGTAGGCAAAGTTGGCCCCGGGGGACACGGAGTAAGCATAATGAGCGGGCAGAGAATACGAGGAGACGATCAGGGGCTCCGGGACTTCGGGGGCGGCAGCGGCGGCGGCGGCAGCCTTCTCCACGGCGACCAGATGCTCGGCTCTAGCCTGGGCCACCTCGGGGGTGTCCTGCACGGGCACGGGGGCGACCAGAGGGGCGGGGATGGGAGCCTCGGGGGCGGCACCAGAGACTAAGGCCAGGTGAGCGGCCTTAGCGGCGGCTACCTCAGGGGTGTCCTGAACGGGCTCGGGGGCCACGAGGGGGGCGGACTCGATGGGGGCGGGAGCCTTGGGCAGGTTGGTGGCGGCCACTCGGAAACCGTTCAAGGCGTCGGCGGTGTAAGAGACGGTCTGCAGCTCCCCGTTGGCGTCCACGTATGAGTATCCGCCCCGAGTGACGCCGTCGAAGGACTTGACCTCGCTCTTGGCCGAAAGTCCGCCGGCGTACCCGTAGCTGTACTGTCCTAGCTCGTCCTGAGCGTGGTATTGGCTGGAGAGAGCGTAAGGATAATATCCCAGGAGCCCCGGCCTGGCCACTGCCGCGGCCACCATGGCGAACAGGACGATCTGGAAACAAATAAGAGTTGGATATTTGAGCTTTTTATGTTCAGACGTGAGAACAATATTTTAAAATAAATAATATTTTATTGATAAATATTTCAAAGTGTGTTAGTGATTTTCATAATCTGTGGCGTTATTAAAACATATATATCGTTTTAGGAATGACGTATTTAGTGCTAATAGCTAAGTGAAATCTTGGAAATATTTTACAATGTGGAAACCATAGCGAGTCAGTTTTGGAGCGTAAATAAAATATGTATTCGTTCAAAAAGATGTAAAAATGTTTTAAAATATTTATTTTGCTTTATTTAGCTAAGCTAATTCGTTGATTAAGTTATATAATATATTTTAATTACCTCTTATGCATTTATTATTTTGAGAATAACTGTTAGGAAATCGCAACAACTTATAAAGTTATGTGCAGATAATGTGTAGAAACATTTTGGTTTTATTATACGTGTTTACGATATAGAAAAATGAATAATTCCAATTAGTATATTGACTGTAGTCTTTTAACCTTAAACCATGTTATTTCATTTGAAATATGCATAATTTCGTAATAATTTGATGAAAATTATTATATCTTTGGTTAATTTTTTAAAACTGTTGTACACTTAATAACGGTAGGTTACCTCTATTATTTATAAAATTTGTCAAACATTTCCCTTGGTGTACAAGACAAGCATTGTCGTCATAGAATATTTGGTACGAATACGGGTATACCTTTCAAAATGGAAATATGCATTTTTTTTAACAATGTGTTTAATCCTACCTTTAAAATTATCAATTTAAATTAGAGAAATTCAATTTTCGGAATAAATATTTTAAAACACAAATTCACCGTAAAAATTATTAGTTGTACAATCCTACATAATTTTACGATGTTTTTTATTCACTTTTGCAATTGCCTGCCCGTAAAACAAAATCATATTTCAATAGCTACGAATATTTTAAATATGGATAATAATGTATTTAACTTTTAAATCAAATTAATATTTTTCTAAGTGAGAACATTTAACTAGAAATTCTTAATTCTACTAAATATATATTTATAGTTTTTTTAACCACTGCATCTTACCACCTGTTCAGGTTATACGAATATAATTATGATAATTATTCTAATGGGGTAGGGATGAGAAAGGAAGCATTTTAGAGTTAATCTACCCGAATTTGAGTGAAAGGAAAGTGGGAAACCATTTAGGAAATACCATTTTCAGTAGACCCTATTGGGATTTGAACCCTGATCTCCCAGTCATCAGCAAACCAATCTAACACGAGAGTGACATCTTAGACAGTTCGGCCGCTGAAACGGATTATTTTATAGTTAACTCAGCCAAAAATCAAGGAATTGTTGCCGCTAAAAACAGTAGTGTTCCCAACCTACTGATGTAATTTGATATCTTACTCACCAGTGTGTTCATGTTGGTATGTTGGTAGCGCTGCTGGGTGATCCAGTACTCGCTAGAGATGCTGTGAAGATTGAGTACCATCTCAAGAACGACACGTCTTATATATACGCACATCCCCACCCTGACCACCGAAACAGGCATTTGCCTCCCCACCAGTACCAACAAAACAGATTTAATTATTTTACTGAGTCTAGGAATAAGAAGCAAAATTAGATACTTTGAAACTCATGCTGAGTAGTTTGAAGTTATCTTTAAGAAGAAGAAAAAAATTGGTTCTTCTTTGAGAAAATTTTTCATTGCTTTGTAATATATTTGTTGTTAGGGTCATTCTTTAATTCAATTATGTTGTTATTTAGTAAATACGTGGTTTTCTAAATGTAATTTTCTCGATCAATGAGGAGTATGGTGTTAACTTTGACTGCTTTTACATTTATAATACTGTTTTTGATTAATTTTTCATTGAGTTTTTTTAAGATAATATAAGTATGTTCTTTTTAGTTTTTTTCTTATGGTTATTTAATATGATTGTTTTTATTTGATTGGCAATGAAATGTTTTGTTTGATTTTTCATTTCTGAAATACATTTAAATGGCTTCTTCACTATCACTAATCAACCCATGACCTTTATTAGTAATTAAATCATTATAACATTTATATATATATAAAGAGAGAGAGAGATATCAGTCAACGCAGTCGTTAAAAAAGAAGGAGAAAAGGATTACCAGATAAGATGATTCAATCCAATCCTAGCATTTAATTTTACAAATTCTTTTCTTATTCTAATAACAACAAAATTAAAATAATTGTTATCATCAAAACTCTTAATTTATTTTACCTTTATATAGTTAGAATTATATAAAACTATATTATGGCAACATCTTCACCTCTTGAATCAAATCTATCGATCATTTATATAAAAAATCTAGACATATTTTATTATTGGTTTTTCAAGATATTAAATAGTCAACTGTAACCTATAAGACATATAATGTTTTTATAGTAATTGACAATAGCAAGCCATAATTAATGTGTTTTTTTATTATAGATTACCAAATTTTAATATGTTTATTTCTATCTAATAAGGGCTATTCAACTTAATTTGTATGTTCTAATAATTTTCAAATGTTCTCTTTATGTATCCATGTTTTTTGATTACTTGTTTAACAACACAGTATATCAAATTCAGTAGGCCTTAGTTAAATTTTACTTTGACAATATTTGACTAATTTCTCACAACATTATATTGTAAATCTCTCCTGACTAAAATTTAAATATGTCATTTAAAAAGTTTATATATATATATATATATATATTAATATGTCTGGTAGTTTCGGAATGCGCAACTACCGAAAAGCGTGAACTCAAGCTAACATATGTACTACAATTTTTTACGACAAGAGGTTCCGACAATTAAGACATGCAATAGCGCTTGCGCGATTTTGTGGACAAACTATATTTCGAGTCCGCATCCAACAAGTGTCTGCGACTGATTGTCAACAAGCTATAAACACTTTTATTCTATTGTTGTCAAATAAACGTTGTTAATACTGCCCGCAACACATGCCGGCATTGTTGGGAAGTATTCTCTTCAAAGGCGCTTTTCGCCAATGTCGTTTGTTTTGTTACCAACAATAGCACAGTTGATCATCTGAGCAATAATTGGATGAGTGATAGTTTTAAGTAATTAGGAGAAGTGTTGATTAATATTAAAATATACAAACAATTCTACGTTACTTATGATCAGGAGGTTCAAATCTCTGATAAATCAAAGGCATCAACCATGAGAAAAAGTATTTAAACATTACTATTATAAATACGACATAATTATTCAATAAATTGACACCTTTTATTTATCAACGCGTTATAATACCTATTCGGACTACAAGCATAGATTCTTCTTACTCTAATGGGGTAGGGAGGAGGAAGGAAGCGTTTCAGAGGAAATCTATCAGCATTTACGTGGAGGGAGAGTGGGGAAACCATTTAGGAAAGAATCCTCAGCAGATCCAGCCGGGATTAAACTCCGATATCCCCGTCTTCAGAAGTCCAGTATAGCTTGATAGTGACGCTTTAGACCATTCGACGACTCAAGCAGGATCTATAGACAATGTTACAGAAATTTAATATACATAAAAATAAATCTAGTTTTAAATTAAAGTAATCTAAACGGTTAACAATATAGCTGAAGTTTTTATTGAAGATTTTATTACTAAATAGTTTGAAGTTCTATGATGTTTTAAAATAACAAAAAAGTTCTGCATTAATAAAAAAATGAATGATGTTTATTTAGTCTATAATTAATATAAATTAACTAAGATTACATATTATTTTAGTAAAAACGTTAGTTTAATATATATTTGTACTTTATAAACTACTATTTGGTGACCAAATAATTAATCCTTTAAATTAAATTATGCCACCCATATTACGCAATCAAAATGATAAAGGAATAAAATAAAATAATAATAAAATATGGTATTCATCCAACTGGCTTTTATCATTATCATTTATCAGAAGAATATATATACGGTCGTCTGATATATGTATTACAAATCTTATAGGCAATAAGCATTTCTCAAACTCATTCCTGAGATTCAAGCCAATATTCTAACTTTTAGAAGCCAACAAGACATTATAACAAATAAATAATTGAGATACTACTAATTATAACAGCGAACGCGACACTGTTTGCATAAAATATCATTTTATCGCCTCATTAATAAACAAACGATCGATCCAGAAACCCAACGTTGACCTCCTGGAACTAAGATGGTTGTTAAAGAAACAAGACCATGTCAAAAGCTAGTTTAACAGTCGATAAATTGTAAGTAGTATAAGATGTGGAAGAAATGAAAATGAATTCCGACCTTGCCCTTTGAGAATGTAGATCAGACACCAGAGGTAGTCCCATACGAGCTGACAGGAGGCCGTTCGGAAGGTCGTAGCGTTATGAGGCGCGGTAGGAACTACTTTATTCAGTGGATAAGTTACGTGCTCTAGTACTCTTGTGGAGAGAAATATCCAGAATGTTGTAGACAAAAGTTAATTACGTTGCTTAGTAAACTTTTATTCAATACTAGACCATTCCCCCTCCCCCGCATTATTATTTTCAACACACATATTGAAGAATCATCATAGATTCTACCATAAAATATGCGTGACTATCGACATTTTTATGAGGAATAAATTTAATTTTCAAAATAAAATATAGTTAATGCTACTCGCTGATAATGTAGCTTTATATTGGTGAAAGAATTTTTAAAATCGGTCCAGTAGTTTTTGAGTTTATCCATTACAAACAAAAAAACACAAAATTAAATATTTCCTTTTTATAATATTAGTGTAGACAAAGTTTCAAATAATCTCACCAAGAATAATTTACTAAATTAACTTCTAAATTTGAAATAAAAAGATTTTCTTTTAATTTCCTCTTTGAGTTTCGTCATCCTAAATTATAAAATATATTAGATAAAAAAACTCTATTGCATAAACCCGCAATCGAGCGGCAGACGTATGTTAGCAAAGTTAGTGCCAATATTTGTGGATAGAGGGTGTCATATGGTCAGCACAATGAATCCTCCAACCAATAATATTAATTTACTAGACCGCAGGTGCAACTTCTTTACAAAATTATCTCCTCAAATTTCCCTAACAAGGCCGAGCTGACCCCGTTCCCAGACCCAATGATTCAAAGAAAAATCTGTGATCAGCGGGGGTTGAAGCCAGGAGCTCTAGATCTGTAGCCAAGAACTCTGACCACTATACCACAGAGGTGGTCTATAGTAGATGAAATAATTAAAAATTGAATTTGTTCTTAAAATACAATATATTGGGGACCCTATTAAATAAAAATAAAACAAGTTTATCCCAAGAGGGCGATTAAAGAAAACCTTAGAATTCAACAAACACCGATTACACACAATAATATAATTATTAAACAATGGTAGCTGAGATACAGTTCTATAAATGGAGGTGATACTGCTCACTTTACAAACAAAGGGATAAAGTAATTAATTTTTATTCACTATCATACATACACAGGTAGATTTTAAATGAAGTGGTGGTGAAATAGGAAGAATTTCAAGATCAAATCTTAATTTCAGTCTTTACAGAAAAAAATACGAAAATTTGTTCTACTACTATTTAAGTCATTTTAATGTATGAATTTTGATGTTGTATTTATTATATTAATTCAACCAACGGCTAAGCCTTTTGATTTTTTAAATATGTAATCATAATTAGTGTTTTCGATTTACACCATTGCAGTATATTTTTAAAGGGGTTGGCCTTCTTCCACTCTCTTCATACTCAAGTCATTACGTGAAGATGCGTGCAACTGACTCGATTATTGCTTAAACATACTGCTCGTACGTGTCCTACTATTACTAATACTATATCAGCGAGCCAAACATGAGTGTACGTAGCAAATGCGACCCTGGCGGATGTTGTTGGTACCGCCCCGGACGAGCTAGCGCACGCAGCACATTCCACGCGTTCCTTCCTGGCTGGGCGTCTCGTGGCGTCCTTCAAACAATGTCGCCAACGCCACGGCCATGTATCATTATAGCACTCGCTACCAACTGTTTTCATTTACATAGCAAAAAAGAAATATCCCGCACACTTTCTTTGTGACGTCTTGGAGTTTTGTCTCTCTCTTTCTCTCTCCGGGATGTCTAGTCTTTCTTAGATTGAATTCAAGATCAACGTGTTTTATAATTTCAGGGAAGTGTTTTGAGATGGGAAACTTAAATTACTAATTTAGATAGTTAAATTTTGCTACCGGCATCAGTGGCTGCATAGTCTAATGCATCCTCGCATATTAGATTGAATTACTGTAGAAGGGAAGATCGGGGCTCGAATCCAGGAAAAATGTATTGAGGACTTTTATTTCACAATTTCTTACTAGAGATTTTTCTCAAATATGCGGGTATATTTTATCTAAAATTTTAAATTACTCATTAATATAATTTGTGTAATTAATATATGCGTATAGCTTGAACGGTACTAAGATGCGATGGAGAAAAAAAAACTTTCGCGTTCTCATTGATAATGAATTTGGCTGTTCGTCTAATGGCGGGGGCAGAATTCTTAAAGATGTTATTCTAAGCCATACTTTTCAGCCAAAATGTATAGCCCAAACTCTAAGTTTTAAGATAAGTATCTAATGATTATCCTTTATGAATGAGTTTTAATTTTAATATGAGCCCCTTTTGATTTTATTAAATTACGTTTTAATGTCACTAGGATAAGTACTACCTGCTTCAGTAACCCCATAGTCTCTCGCGTAATAAAATACTGACAATAACATAGATCGGGATTCAATTCTTGGTTAGATGTACAGAGGGTGGCTTTTCTTAAAAGGTTTTCCACTCTCACTCCATGAGAATTCGGGTAAATTTCCTCTAAATTCCACTTTCCTCATATAAACTCACTTTCATAATTGGTACCTATGCTTACTGCCTGAATAGTAAGACGCGGTACTAAAGAAAAAAATATGTACCATATGCTATTTGTTATTTCTTGATTTACCTGAAGATTGTGTCAATTTTATTAAATATGGGCCAGTCCCCATTAATATATTGAGGGTGGACAACTTTACGATACATTCATTGCTATTAAAGATAATTTTGTCACTATGCTAACAAGATGATAGCTGTTTGAAAACCTTTATTTTCAAATTTATTGGCGATAACAATGAGGGAATGAGGCTTGACCCATTAATTATTTACATCTACACTTGTGGTCACATGATCTAAGGCGACCCTCTAGTAATATACTTGTTTTCCGGTGAGAAGAAGGTCAAGGCTAGAATCAAAGCCAAGTGTACTGAGATTGGATTTTCCTAAACGGTCTTCTTACCCGTAAATGTGGGTACATTTACTCCCCATTATAGGTTTATGATCCCTAGAAGACGTAAAGCACTAAATATATGTATTTATAACTATATCTCAAAAACTACTTAAGATTTAATGACAAAATATGAAAAGGAGAAAATACAGTTTTCCAGATCAATTATTTTATTAAAATGGGGGTTTGGGGCATCCCCGTTGATCATTCCATCCTTCTCTCCTCGCTACTTGGCAGGATCGACTATCACTACTTGATCCAATAATATCGGATTTGTTTACCGAGATATATATTTATAATTAATCTCGTCAATCTGGTTGTATGGGTAACTATATAAATTTTACCTCTTTGGGAAAGAACCAGGGACTCCTAGGTCTGTAGTCGGTTTCCTTAATCCCTCTCCTTCAGAGTGTAGGAATGAACAGCTGTGTTTATTGAGCTTTGACCGTGTAGAGCAGATGTTATAGAATAAAATTTGGAAGTTTGGTCGGAAATAATTTGGTAATTTTTCTATTAATCTAAAAATATAAATATCACACTTTTTTCACTAGCTTGCAAATCTTGATAGAAATAGAGGTTTTATTACAAACTTTTGATATGTAAAACATAATTTATTTTAATATGTGCACTCCATCTACGCTGAAAGATATCAGTATTATGAAGCTGCTTAGGGTTAGGATTTACGAACACGATAAAAGTCAGTGTTATCGCAATTTCATGTCAAAGCTTTTTAAATAAAAAATAAATCAAATATTGCTCCAGTAGAAACATTGTTTAATTTTCTTCCTGTGGTAGTATCAACAATTGTAAAATATCTGTCAAGGGTGTCCTGGAATTTATTGACAACATTTTATCTTCATTTAAAAAGTTTCTCATCTAATGCTGCTATGCTCATGACATATATTCAACAACTGTTGATATCACCATGTGAAGAAAATTAAACTATATGTTTCTACTGTAACAATATTTTATTTATTTTGGCCAAAAAATATTTTGGTATAAAAACCACAAAAGAAAAATCTTTTCTCGCGTTCCCTACCTTTTCACCTTAAAAGATAGAGCCATAATATGGTTCGTCCAAATAAGACCACAACATTTTAGGGTAGGTTAAATGAAGTGTACATATTAAAGGTTTTAGAACGTTTTAAAACCACTTGTCTGGTCTAAAGGGTCTAATACGTCACGCTCGCGATAAACTAGACTGCCGATTATGAGAGAAGTGGGATTCGAATCCCGGTCGAGTGTGTTGAGGTTCTTTTCCCCTAAACTTTTTCACACTCTCTCCAAATAAGCAAACAAGTGTTCACTACCTCTAGATTTTTACCTTCCCTTTTCTCTTACTTTGGCTTACTTAATATATGCGTATAGCCCCAAACAGGTAGTAATACGCAGCGAAAAACACTCAAAACCGTTAATTACTTTGAGTTTAATCATTAACTACACATTTAATAAGAGACACATTATTTCGTAGCTCAAAACAAAAATTTCAGAAAAAAAGATGAAACTGATATTTTTAATAGTAGATATATTATTTCAATTACGTTAAAATTCATATTTTTGATAGTAAAACTAAAATCCTAGTCTATATTTATGGAAATCTTTGTATTATTTATGCAGTGTGAAGTCTTACAACTTGTTTAGTGAGGTAAGACCCAGTGAAACGATTCAGTCTGATTGGCTGATGGTGTTAGGAATGTAGATTCAAGATGCGGTGGTCAGGGTGGGGATGTGGGTATATATAAGACGTGTCGTTCTTGAGATGGTACTCAATCTTCACAGCATCTCTAGCGAGTACTGGATCACCCAGCAGCGCTACCAACATACCAACATGAACACTCTGGTGAGTAAGACATCAAATTACATCAGTAGGTTGGGAATGTTTTAGTCTCAAGAACACCCTAATTTTTGAATTGGTTGAGTATGAAATATATTTAATAGGAACTAAGGATTTTTACGTAATTGTTTGTGCTTGATTTGAATTTTATTGATAAGTTAAGTAATATACTAATTTTATATCTTCAACCATTAGTAATTATCCTATTATAATTTTTTTAAGAGGCGGGCATTTGCAAAAATAGAATAATGTGTATTGTTATCTAAAGAGACAATATACGTAACAATAATTCCGACGTCTAATAAATTAGGTTAGGTTAAGTTCACCTGATTAAACTACCCTGCTTTATATCTTTCAAGAAAATTACTATTCAATTCACATAATAATGTAAACGTTAAAATCTTCAGATTTCTACAAATACAATTTGTTTTGATGAGTTTATATCTTTAAATATTTGTTTTGAAAAATGAATTTCACTAATTTAATTTTCTAACTAAAGAATAAATATTTAAACTAGCTATTAAATAACTTTTGTTTACAATAAGAAAGACACTATTTGTAGACTATTATTATATAATTAATATGATTAAAATATTATAGCAATACGTGACTTGTTACATTGAAGCACACGTTTAGATGAGTTTTATAATTAAGATAGGTGAATTGTTTTCAAATGTAGTACCGCTCAAAAAGTATACAAAATATATATAAATCCCCAACATTAACCGTAATACAAAGCCGATAAAATGATTTAATATTGAATAACCTCAATCACAATTTTAATCGGAATAATTAATGTTCCGTATCGTACACACGAATATTAAAACTAACAGTTTTGTACCATAATGAGGTAAATTTATTGTACATGCCTTTATATACTTGTTATGATTGTCTAAAATTTGTTTATAAAATAGTAAAGCTATGAGGAGTAGTAATAATGTGGTGTATAACTTAATTAATACACGTATTAGCTTATCCAAAGCAATACAAATAAATATTTTTAACTGCAAAATATATTTTTGAAGGATTATATTTATTTACGCTCCAAAACTGACTGGCTATGGCTTTCACATTATAACAATTTATCTTAGATTTTCCCTTCTTTTTTTTTTTGCATTATATTAAGTCATTCCTAAAACTTCATAATTATAAGTTTATAATAAACTAGTAAATTATGACAATCATCAACTCACTTTGAAATATTGATCAATAAATTACTTTACTTTACTTTACTTTATATCCATCACTGTTTCCAACCTGTGGTCTAGGTTAGGTGACCTGGCGGTCTAGGGTTAAGGTGTCAGACTTTTGTGCTGGCGGCCGGGGTTCAATCCTTGGTCCAGGCACAGATTTATCTGATTACCAAACTATTCCATAACCTCTGACAATACATCTTGTTAATGTGGGAAATGCCAGGCCTCCACCGTGGTTCGGATTCCACGTTAAACTGTAGGTTCTCCATTTCATCTCGCAATCACCCTACCATTACACATTAGCGTAAGTGCGTATAACCCTAACGGGTAGTAAGACGCGGTGCTAATAATAATAATAATAATAATAATAATAATGTGGTCTAGGTCAGCTTTTTATTCAAGCCATAAATTTTCCACTAATGGCTTTGTAGGCTTGTTGAAGCTTCAAATACCTTATAATCTAACTTGAGACTAGAACAGGTAAAACATCCAGTCCTCGTACATTAATTTATCAAGGTGAAAGAGTAATCAATTATATATTTTGGGTCATGCCTTGAATCGAACCCGTGACCCTTATCTCAGCAGGCAGACAAGCTACTCAATAAGCTAAGGGGTAGGACACAAATAAAATATTATTTATTTTAATTCTGCACATAAAGAACTCGATTCCAACTCTTATTTGTTTCCAGATCGTCCTGTTCGCCATGGTGGCCGCGGCAGTGGCCAGGCCGGGGCTCCTGGGATATTATCCTTACGCTCTCTCCAGCCAATACCACGCTCAGGACGAGCTAGGACAGTACAGCTACGGGTACGCCGGCGGACTTTCGGCCAAGAGCGAGGTCAAGTCCTTCGACGGCGTCACTCGGGGCGGATACTCATACGTGGACGCCAACGGTGAGCTGCAGACCGTCTCTTACACCGCCGACGCCTTGAACGGTTTCCGAGTGGCCGCCACCAACCTGCCCAAGGCTCCCGCCCCCATCGAGTCCGCCCCCCTCGTGGCCCCCGAGCCCGTTCAGGACACCCCTGAGGTAGCCGCCGCTAAGGCCGCTCACCTGGCCTTAGTCTCTGGTGCCGCCCCCGAGGCTCCCATCCCCGCCCCTCTGGTCGCCCCCGTGCCCGTGCAGGACACCCCCGAGGTGGCCCAGGCTAGAGCCGAGCATCTGGTCGCCGTGGAGAAGGCTGCCGCCGCCGCCGCTGCCGCCCCCGAAGTCCCGGAGCCCCTGATCGTCTCCTCGTATTCTCTGCCCGCTCATTATGCTTACTCCGTGTCCCCCGGGGCCAACTTTGCCTACTCTAGCGTGGCCCCCGCTCCCTGGGCCGTCGCCCCTTGGAACGCCCGTCTGGGTGTGTGGTAGTGACCCTCCCTGGTGATCGAATCAAGGACTAGTCCACTGAACTCTGACCCAGCTACAAAATACCAACCGACTGCCTGCATTTATAAATATCCTGACTATTTGCATGTATTGTACATTTTGTTATTTTTTATGAGTTATAAGCACACTAATATTTGTATATTTTGTTATATTTAAAAAAATTAAATAAAGAAGCATTTTTGCAAAGGTATTACTATACCAAAAACATTTAATTGTTTTTATATTCTACCATACACACCTCATATTAATTAACACACAATTTAAAAAATAAACTAACGATAATTATTATTATCTAGCCAGCAAACATCTCGGAGATTCAAAATTTTGCTGTAATATAAATTACCACCCGTCCGAATAAATTTTTTTTCGACACCTTTGATCTATCTTATTGCTAGCATTCTATCAGTATACTTTATCCAATAAAACATTCAATAAAACAAGTTGCATGGATTTTATTTAAATATAATAGGGACTGTTTATTTTACCTTTCATGTTGTTGATTTGAGGTTTTAAAACAATATATTTTTATACTTATTTCTTGGTTAATATCAGCTATTGTAAGGTAAAAAATATCATCCTTAACTAGTTGTTTCGCCACGATTGAAAAACCATTTAAATATGCTTAGTAATGACATATATTTATATAAAATTGCAAAACTACTTCAACATATTGAGTGATATATTACAAATTGTGCCACACATAAAAATGGTAAAACTCTTTTATAAATAAATGTTATCAAAATAATGTTAGTTTCCTTACGACATCTGATGAGCTTAGTGCTTGAAACCTGCTAGCTGAAATACAAGGTAGTTTGTCCAAGTATCAAGACTAGAACATAAAAAAGCTAGTTATTTAACGGGGCTTCAAACACCACGGCACACCTGTATAGGCTGACAAAATAATAAGAAAGGTTTATGTGGAGTTAACAGTGTGAACATGCTTTTAAACGTCTGAAACAATTTCTCACATCGGCTCCAATTTTTTACTATCCAAGGATGAACACCGAGTTTATCTTGGATACAGAAGCCAGTGGGACAGGGACCGGAGCTCTTTTAAGTAATGTACAAGAAGGAGAAGAATCCATAGGACACTTAGTCGAGAGCTAACAAAGGCTGAACGTCGCTATTGTGTAACTAGAAGAGAGATGTTGGCTTTGGTGTATGGAACTCGTCCCTTCCGGAGCTATTTATACGGCAAGAAGCTTACAGTACGCACATAATATACTTCTCCCTTCGCTGGAAGTGGTACTTTAAGGAACCTGAAGGGTAGGTTGCTCGGTGGATAGAGCTATTGACTGAATTTGATCTCGTTGTAGAGCATTGTACTGGAAAGAGTCGTGGAAATATGGATGGACTGTCCCATTTTCCCTGTAAGCAATGAGGGCAGGAGGAGCTGCCTGTCTCCACTATAGCTAAAGAGGACTCAAGTTGGGCGCTTCATTGGTCAGACACGGACATCAGATTGCTACAGGACGCTGATGGAATCATCGGACACATTACTAAAATAAAACGGGAGGACAAGTAGATGTCAACCGCCTGTGAAGCATCCAGTAGAGGAGAGAGCTACATGGATTTGTGACCACATTGGAGAACACTAGAAGTACACTTATTATATCAGCACATGACTTATAAACTAACTTAAATCTAGAGCAGTCACAACATCCAGTCCTCCATTCATTCATCATTGTGTAAGGGGGGGGGGGGGACACATTTCACAAATGATACATTCTTTGGCAATGGTGGGAATTCAATCTGGGACCCTTAACTCAATTGACAGACACGCTATTTATTGATCTAAGAACTGGTGTCAGTTTAATTTTGTTTTAAGTAAGGTGAACGATGTACAAATTGATAATGTAAGACAAATTATATCTCTTTTGAGCATGCGTCTATACTTAAACATCGATTAAAATCATTGAATTAAAACCCGCTTCGGTGGCCGCATGATCTATGGCGCTACTTTCATAATAGACTAGACTCGCGATGACAAGGAGATCAAAGTTCGATCCCAGTCAGTTTTACTGAAAGTGGTTTTTCCTAAATGGAATACTGCTTATTCGAGGTTCATCCCCAACATAGTTACAGGGCAAATTTAACAACCAGAACCCAGACCATTAACTTAACACTTAACTGTATGTATGAATGAATCTACTATAAAAACAAAAATAACACTTAGTTACTATTTCTATTTCTTATTATTCTATTGTATTTATATTTAATTTTATATTCATAATTTTTTCACGAGATTCGGATTTGAACCTGATATTCGGTTTAGTGAAATATTGGATTCGAACCCAAATATTATTAAAATAAATGAACAGGTACGGTCGTTGTTAGCGGGAAGGGCAAGAGGGGGGGGGGAGATGAATTCCACTCCACAGTTACGGTCGTTGTTGGCGGCGGAGGATTACAATTGGGCCACGAGACCAATTCCCCTCATATAATTGGGCCACATTCTTTGACCATGAGGATTATATAAGATATAGATCGATTAAACTTAATAACATGAAGGGAGATTCCGAGGAGGTCGGACGCGTCTGCTGTTCCTGGAGAAGACTGCGACGAGACACCGGAGAGGAAGCCGACACCAGATAACGAACATAGTCCAATCCCCCTACACAACAGAGTCTGAGATGACCTCTTGAGCTGCGTTGATCCTAACGGTCCCAATCAGTAGCTGAAAGAGATAAAACGCGGCCGGCTGCAAAGCAATACCTTGCAGTCGGTGACCATCTTGGGGGACTTACACAACAACACACCACAGGGAGGGAGAGCCCCCACTCTCCCTCACACCCAAGCGCCACTAGCCTGCCCTTGTCAGGGCTGCGCGAAATGGCCGTGTCAACACTCGAAACAAATGACACCACACTGATCTTCACAAAAACACGAACACACAGAAATACTAACTTTTCTAACTCGGAGGTTAACCCGGAGACAACCGACATGGAAACTGATCACTACGGCAACGGTTCATTCACGCTAGTCGACAAACTTAGAAGTAAGAGGAAATGTAGAAACACAGACAGGACACAATCAAAGAAAACTATTACCACGGCAGACAACATACACACCACTGAACACAGAGAGACAAATAAACAACGACACACCCTCAACACAGACAGACACCAACAAGAAAGAGAAATTTCCCCCAATAGTTACTGTAGAGATCCACAATTACAAAAAGATCACCGATATAGCGAAAGACACGGAGACCACAACAGGAGTTAGTTACAACAAGGACGGACTTAAGATACAAACCACCTCGAACCACGATTTCAAAGTTGTACAAACCCTCCTCAAAAAATGAACCAAATGTTTTACACCAACTCACTGCCGCGAGACAAGCCGGCGAAGGTAGTAATAAAGGAACAGCCACAACATGGACCCTGAGGACATCAAATCAGAGCTAATCGACCTAGGATACCCAGTGACTGACGTGCGCCAGTTTAGCCGAAAGGCAGAAGCGACTGACACCACGCAGACTGTGACTCTACTACATACATTTTTGGTCTCGCTTGCTAAGACCGGAACTCACACCACTATCTTTGAAATTAGGTACCTTAATAAGACTAGAGTTAGGGTAGAGCTTTACATCCCTCCCCGAAAAACGATTTTGCAATGTAACAAGTGTCAGTGTCATGGGCATACGAAGAACAACTGTTCGAACATGCCCAGATGTGTGAAGTGTCTCGGAGCCCACCTCACCCCCAACTTACCCAAAAAGGACAACACGACTCCGGCAAGATGCATCAATTGCATGGGCCCACACACGGCCAACTACAGCAGGTGCCCGTTATACGTGCAATCAATTTTGAAAAATTAGTTATCAGTACACTTTCTATAAAATATATTTTACACCAAAAACATGTATACAGTGTTATTTTTCAGGTCAAAAACTCCCAAGATACCCATTTGGAACTAAATAGTTAGAGCAGTTTTTTAATATATAGAATTTTCTAAAGTTTTCCTTCACTAAACTAACCTTAACTAACCTTTTGTCCAAAAATCAATGATACCTTGCTATTTGTAATGTAAAACAAATCCTTAAAATATATTTTTAGCCCAATCGTTAAAGCGATTTTTGAAAAAACCCAAAACATCACTCATTGGAAAACACCCTTAATTTTAGGGCTAGGATCACAAGGAAAAAAAGTCCTGATACAGACAGACACGGGAACAGATAAAATAACAAACTCACTTTTTTATGTTGGGGTTCACGTAGAAGGTTAAAAATTAATCATTACCTTGAGATGGATTTATTTTAACGATTCCAACTTTTTCTTTACTTTAACCTTTTTTTATCTTAAAACATATTTTTTACGTATAGGCCCTTCTTCTAACTACTAACTCAATTTTATTGATGAAAAACCATATTGAACTATCACGAAAAGTCACTCACCTTCAACAGCCTTTAATATTTATTATTGATTCGTCAGCAGTTTCAGAACAGCGGTCTAGGACTACTGGGCGCCAGGACAACTGGGTGCCAGAACAACTGGGCATTAGAAAATCACTTTTTTAATTAACTTTATTCCTAGTGTAATGCAATGCACTTTTTTAGAATATCTATATAGAATTCAGTTTTTGAGTTGTTTAAAAAAACCTTAGTAGAGGAAACGTAATTGATTAATATTTATAAAGTTAGCCTAACCTAACCTAACTTAACCTAACTATTGCAATGCATTGCTACAAGACAAATAACATTTATATTAAATATGCTAGAAAAAAGTGATTTTTTTTAAAGGAAAAAAGTCGGTTTATATTTGGCGCCCAGATGGCGGCGCTCAGTTGTCCGGATCCGTCGGAACAGCATTGCGCCTGGCCACGTAAAGGTTCTTTCGTACCAAGGCAATATCATGCGTTGTAATAACTTCTGCATGACTTTTTGCCAACTCAGAACGGATGAGAATCGATGGTCTTTCACATACATTTTCCTTAGCTCCTCACTTTACACCATTGCTTACAGCTTGTATATTTATATTTTTCACCACTTCGTGATTTGGATTTGTGTCACCATCGAATATAATATTACGGTCTATGTTGTCAGTGTGCACTTTTGCTGAAAACTTTTTGTTTGCACATCTCTAGCGAACTCTACCATCGATAGCAGCATGAGCCAATGAAAATTGGTTACTTTCTATGACAAGAAATTTGTTGCCCCTTCCACTCCACGTAAACGAACCGTCCATGTTTCAATCACTGGAACACTACACGAAGTGAATTCTATAGTTTGGATGAATGTTTCTTTACAAGTCTATGCTAAATCTTGTCTCATATCTGGTACACGTGACCCAACTGTAATGTTTACGTAAAATTTATGCGTGTCCCAATTGTAATATGGGATTAACGACACCCATTTAAAACGTAGATCATAACATATTTACGTGGCCCAAACGTAATGCGCCCGTTAGCAGGAAGGACAGAGGGGACCGGGGGGTTCTCCCCTCCCCTAATAACGTTCTAAGAGGGAAGACACTTAGTACCCTGAAAGAAACAGTGAAGTGTTTCATCCATAAATATGAACATTTGCGTTTGAAGCGATTCCTAAATATTATTATTAAGGACGTAGCCTACCTGAGACGTCACAGCATTTTAAGATAGAATTTACTATGTTAATGTAATTATGTTTTATTCTATAGCATTGAAACCAAAACTATAAAACCTTATATAATTCTAAAAATAGTTTTACAGTGTCGCACTTTTTTTATTTTAAAGTAGTTTATTTGTAAGCTTTTTTGTTTAGAGTCATTCACAACTCAGGCTATTTGGCCTACACGAAAATATGTCCTGTATGAACCTTCCTGTCAGGATGTAGCTCTAAAAAGTCCTTGGTAGCAAATGTCTATCTAGAATAAGAAAAAGGGGAAAGATTGTTTTGAATTCCATTTTCAATGTTATCAGGGCACAAACAGTACAGTGGATATTTCACATACTCTTCAGCCAAAGAGGGTGTTTTTAACGAGTAAACTAGAGGCTTCGCAGGGTGAACAGTTAATATTCTTCCCTCTCTTTCTATTTAATACACTCATTTCGTCTTTAGAGTGCTTGGGTGCGTCAAGTCCAGATACAACCCGCTTTGCGAATTAGCTTAGAAATCTACAAGTAGGCAATGCAGTTAAGATAACTTAATTATATGAGTTGTAGAACCAACTCCATCATAATATTAGCCCTGTTATCCTTATTTTTTTGAATAATTATAAAATGAAAACTGGTTCGCCCTGTTCTTTCTTTCCCCCTGCCCACTCCACCCCAAATAAGAGCTAGCAATACCTAGGCCTGAGTGAATTGAAGTGAGAATGATAAAAATACATAGTCATAAAGGCATTTCTAATGAATAGTGCGGTATCAAACTGCGTCCTCTAAATTCAAAGTCCACTGAACACCCCAGTTCGAACAAATATTACGTTCAAACCAGAAAACGTATCTTATGAAAGCTTTCCTGCGCTCTTCAGTTAACAACAGCGAAATTGTGATCAGTTAAACACTTTTTTAATTTTAGAATAATTAGTTTTCTTTATCACTGCGTCTTACGACCCGTTCGGGCTGTTCGCCTATATACTAATTAGTTAGGGATCAGAAATATTGAATTTTGAGGAAGTGTACTAGCATTTGCACAGAGGGATAGAGGAAAATCATCAAGGGGAAAAAACTGAGGTACATCCGACTGAGGTCGAACCCCACTCTCCCCACCTTTAACAGTCTATTCTATTGCGAGAGTAGTTCCTTAAACTACACGGCCACCGAAGCGGGTTTTTAAAGTAATCATTTGTCAATTTTTTTTAAATATGTTGAGACGGTCTCACTGGTCCCACTTCAACTTTTTTCTAAAGTAGAACACATACAACCGCACCTCTACGCCTGGTTTGAGCTGTATATAAACCAAATTTGGGTATTACCCTTGATTTAAGAATGGTTCTTAATGTGAGAGTGTAGGAAACGTGAGCTAAGGGCAGTATTTTTGCATTTCTTATATCAAATCATTTCTTGGTAAAAAATAAATCAAACAATACCCCAGTAGAAGCATCGAGTTTAATTTTATTCACATGGAGATATCAACAGTTGTTGAATATTTTTCAAGGGTGTCTTTGGAATTTAATGATAACCTTTTCTCTCCATTTAAAAAGTTCCTCATCTAATGTCGCTATGCTCATGACAGAATCAACAAATGTTGATATCACCATATGAAGAAAATTAAACTCTATATTTCTACTGGAGAGCTATCTTATTTATTTTGACAAAAAAAATGTTGATATAAAAACTTCAAAAATATTACCCTTAACTCGTATTTCCTTACACTCTCACCTAAAATGGCGGACAAGCAAGTGTATGAAGTTGCACTGATACATAAAGTTGTTCTCAAGAGGACTCTGAGAGATTACTTATCTAACAACTTTCGACAAGAAATAAAAGTATATGCCACTAAAGTACTCCTGCCATGGAAGATTGGTCTCTACAGGTCTCTAGTTGATATCACTATAATCCCAACACCATCAGACAGCTAAACCCCTCCCTGGAGTTTGAGGGTATGAATATGAAAGAGTTCCTCTTTAACAAGATCAGACAAGTGGTATTTGTCTTTCTTTCACTGTTTTATGGCATGTTGGTGACCTTCATCGGTCGAGAAGCAGTGACATTCCTGTTATGTGTTCATTAGTACAGTTCGAGTGTGTTGTATATAAGTGACCTAATTTATTATATGTCCAATACCACTCTCAGGCTCCCGGTTCGCAATTTACCAGTTGTTTTAAGGAAAAAAATATAGGTTTTTTTTCTTTTACATTCAAGAAGCAAAGGCACTCCTCAAAGACCACTATATAGAAGGTTGAGTTAGGGTATTGGTTGAAATGACTGTTTAGCACGTTTTAATATCCTCTATGACTTACTATTTGTAATTATGGCTTTCATTAAGATAATCACCAATATTTAGTCTATTAATAAAAGAAGATCACTATAAAAGATTTTATCTCTTACGTTTTGATTTCAGTGCTATAATATATTTAGCTTAATCTAAATTAACAATAGGTGGATGGATGTATTTTAAAGAATTTTTAGCACAAACTCCCTCACCAAGCCAGGGAATCATATTATAAACTGATTATCTCTAATAAAAAAGTTTGAAATACAAACCAGGTGCTCAAGATTAAATATAGTTGGATTTAAACGTACCTACAGTAGCTCCATGACTTCTTTGGTGTTGACTGACAGCTCACAGCTGACTTCTGACAGCTGATAAACACATGTTGTTGCAGATCATTCAGTTCGGCGTAGGGATACATATTTTGGCCTGGTAAATTTTCAAAGCTGTCAGTCAACACCAAAGAAGCCATGGGGCTACTGTATATTAAATGATGGTCGAAAAACATTGTTAAATAATTCTCAGATTATTTTGATCCAGGTCCTGTCAGTATTATTTTAGCCTAAGAAAATGTTATCACACTAGACTATTACTTTACTTTGTAAGGTTTTTATTAATTTTTGTAAATATCTAACAATAAACATGAATAATACATGAGAAACATAAAGAGACAAAGAGTTAGCACCAGCCCCAAAGGGCTCTCAAAAATAAACACGACATTGAACATATAAAAAATCAGAACATGAAAGGATATTGGCGCCCTGGCGGGCTGAAAATTACCTTCTTAAGGCTAGGGGTGGGAAAAATATACAAAAACCCACCCCATTGTTCATAGTGGGTCGCCAGGACCATAAATCGTACAATGTACAAAGGAGAGGGACGGGACGGAAACAGTGGAAAGATTAGACTATTAATAACCCATTTTTTAATAAGTTATAGTTAGATGTTTACTGTCAGTAATCGAACCAAGGAGGCCCTGCGTTTAAGGACTAGGGCTAGTTTGAATGTAAATTTTAAATAGTTGAAATCTATCACTTACTTAGTGATCAATATAACTTTAAGTGGATTTTTAAATAGTTTTCTATGAAATGAAACCGCTAGTTCAAATAATTTTAAATAGTATCCAAACCTGGACCATTTTAAATTAAAATGGGGAGAATATCTAAAGTTATATATCTGTCCAAGCCAATACAACTAGTTCAAACCAGCTTTGGTGGCCGCATGGTCTAAGATGCAAATCTCTCAATATCTTATACTTTATATGATGGGTAGATCATGGTTCGATCCCAGTCGGGTGTACTTAGGCGGTATTTCCTAAATGGTTCCAAGTTTTCTCTTTCCACACGAATGCGGATACATTTTATCTAAATGTAACCTTCCTTATCTAGAACCCATTAGCGTAATTAGTACATAAGCGTATAACCCGAGCGGGTAGTAGGACGCAGTGCTTTTAAAAAAAAACTATTTCAAGTTATTGCTATTAATTAATATATCCATGTTACGTTGGCATGTTCTTAAGATATAGAGGAGAGGGCTACCAGCACCTGGGATCAGGCTTATAATAAGCTCCAAATCATTGTAGCCCATCTGGTTCCGAGAAAATATTGGGCTATATTTCGCTGGCATAAAATTTAAAAATATTCTATCGACAATTTTAGCCTTTGTTTGAGGATGTTTAATCATTAATGAAAAACCCCACCTCAAGTGCATCAAGCAGGGATTGAACCTTGACTTCCACAATCGTAGCTAATACACAAACAATAATGGTCACTCTTTATATTTGCAAATACTTAAGAAATATTTAGATTTCTTTATGAGTTTTGGGAATACTATTATTGATAACAGTAATCGAAAGTTTTTTTATCATTAATTTTGTGTAAAGATTACCACTACGAGTTTAATAAAGAACACAGTCAACTAACATGATAAAATCACAAAATTTTATCTTATAAGAAACAACATACTCTACAAAAAAAAGTAAAAGTAATAGTTTAGTAGTAAAATTAATGTTTTATTTAGTAAAACAAATATATGTATATATAAACCTCTTATAATTAATGCAACGCTCATAATAATATCATAAGATCCCATGAAATGTTTCAATCTGATTGGATGGCAGTGGTAGGAATGTAGATTCAAGATGCGGTGGTCAGGGTGGGGATGTGGGTATATATAAGACGTGTCGTTCTTGAGATGGTACTCAATCTTCACAGCATCTCTAGCGAGTACTGGATCACCCAGCAGCGCTACCAACATACCAACATGAACACACTGGTGAGTAAGACATTAACTTTGATCTGCAGATTGGGCACACTTATGTTTCTAATGGCAAGAATCCCCTAATTTTCCGGTTGACTAAGCATACCGTAACATATATTTCAGAGTTACTTAGGCCTACTCTATGGCGTAAGGAACTCGAAAGTTAATTGCCGTACTTACGAAAGTACTCTACCTATCTCTATCTTGAGCTAGTTCTGTCCAGTTCACATCATTACAACCTATCTCTATCTTGAGCTAGTTCTATCCAGTCCCCTCATTGCACCCTATCCCTGTCTTGAGCTAGTTCTATTCCAGTCCCCTCATAGCACCCTATCCCTGTCTTGAGCTAGTTCTATCCAGTCCCCTCATAGCACCCTATCCCTGTCTTGAGCTAGTTTTATCCAGTCCCCTCATTGCACCCTATCCCTAACTTGAGCTAGTTCTATCCAGTCCCCTCATTGCACCCTATCCCTAACTTGAGCTAGTTCTATCCAGTCCCCTCATTGAACCTATCCTTATCTTGAGCTATTTCTATACAGTCCACCTCATTACACCCCATCTCTTTGAGGTCCATTTTAATGTTGTCTGCGTCCAGGCCTTACCAATGGTATCTTACCATTGGGTTTGCCAGTAAATGCCCTGAACACGGTTCTAGATTCTCCCATTTGCGTTGCATGTCATGCCCATCGTAATCTACTATACTTTATTATCCTAACCATGTCTTGTGATGAGTACAGGTTATGTAACTAATCATTATTATGTGACTTCCTCCACTCCTCAGTAGCCTCGTCGTTTCATAGCTGTAATAAAAAAATTATTACAAATGTTAATAAACCATCTCACTTTAATTTTTTTTTTAATTAATAGTACTTTTAAAACAAGGATAAAAAGCGTCCTAATCTGATGAGTAGGGGGGAGGAGTAGAGTCCAGTGTTTCTCAAATGTTTGTTCTTCAAGTACAGTACATCTTGAGAATATTTAGCTAAACTGTGTACCCCTGTAGGGCTAAATATTATATATAAGGGATACACACTAGTGACGCTACAAATAAATAAAAACTTTACTACAGTACGTTTATGTTTATGTGTGTATTATGTGGATATAAAATTAAGAAAATACAAATACAAAAAAAATAGACATATATTTATTTACAAAATCTACGTAGATAGATGTTGCAGAAATTGCACAAACCGTTAGAAAAATCTAATAAAACAAGTAAAGTCATGTTGGTTTGGTAATCAAGAAAATGGAAGAGCTTGTTTGATTTTGTAAAGTTGATCAATATTTGGAGTTATCTTGCTTAGGTTCCAATATTTTGTTTTGTATGCACCACCCTTTTATGCACTAGCTCCACCGCCCAACTTACCAACACTAGCCGTAAATTCTTATTGTTATTTTTGTTGAGAATCGGTTCATTATGTGACTAAGGAAGGTTGCTAACTAATCGCGTACCCCCATATCTATTTCGCTTACCTCAGTTTGAGAACCTATAGTTTGGACTGTAAGTTCACCCCTCTTAGCGTGGAAATAGAATGAGATAAACACAATTAATAATAAGCTTTGGAACTTTAGATTTAGTGCATCTTGTCGAATATTAGAATTCCAACTAATTCTGGTTCATTTATTTTAAAATAAGTAGTTTTATCTTATGTTTTTTTAATTTTAATCAGTCATAATTCTAGTCTAATTATTACAAATTACAGGTATTTACAAAACTTTAACATTGAGTATAGTCTGTTTGAATAATATATATATATATATATATGATCAATTAGGATACATAATTATTATATTTTAGCGCCGCGTCCTGCTAAAAGCTCGGGCTATACGTTTATGTACTAATCAGGCTAATGGTTTTAAGGTTTAGGAAGGTTATATCTAGAGGAAGTGTAACCACATTTTTGGGGATGGTGAGGGGAAAACCATTTTGGAAAAAACCCTTCAGTACCCCCCGACCGAGATTCGAACCTTGATCTCCCAATCATCGGCAGTTGAGTCTACTATGACAGTAGCGCATTAGACCTTGCGGTCACAGAAGCAGGTGATACACAAATTGAACTAGGGTAAATTTACCTAGGTTTTGTCCTTAAACACCATCGGCTATGTTATATATAATAATAATCAACTAGAATATATTATGAAATCACATAAATGTCGTCTTCTAATGTTTCATTGTTTCTCTTTTTTTAAATACTGTTTATTTAAATGAACTCTCATGATACAGCATAATGCGAATTTTTAAACAAACTTATATATTTAGTTCGTCGCTTTCCACAGAACAATTTTTTTTTAAAGTTAAATATAATGTTTAATTAAATTAGTCTCTTTAAACTCTCTTTTATATTAATGGCATTTACATTCTAAGCGACATTACTGGTAAAATTAGATTAATAAGATTACAATACAAACTTAATGAGAATTAGCTATAATACATTAGAAAAAATAGATTAAATTAAATTAAATTTTCTTTGAAGTGGCTTAAATCTACACAGTAAATACATAACGCCTAGTTAGTGCACAGAACGGTGTTTACACTACAATTAAGATAAATTCATATTCTTAAAACGAGAAACAATAAATGTTAAATTATTGTGTGTTAGATAAAATAGGTTGGATATAAATTTATTGAATGGTAACTACATAAGCATATGTTAACGTTATTTAAATCTAAGCACCAAAATATAACGTTAAGACTTTATCCTGGTTATTGAAACAAAATTACCTGAAATAAAAATATATATGTATATTTAATTGTTAACATTATATGCACTAACAACTATAACTCAAATATTTCAAATAATGATATGTACTATGCATATAACTATACAAATATGTCATGTATATATAGTATTATGTATTTATATTTATTTGCTGTTAAATACTTTAATTTATAGACAAATAATTATCTTGTAAGTACTTCAAATGATGGTTTTCATCCGAGAAAATAGAGAATGGAGTCTTATACTGTGCTAAGAAATATTATTATTTTATCATTAATACATGTTTTAAAATAATAAATTATTTTTTATGTAAAATTAGAAACTTTTCTATTATAATGTTGATGTACGACCACCGAATAGTGAAGAGTGAAAGTTTTATTGAGAAACAAAGAGTATCACTCTTTTTAAAAGGGTGGTTCTTACACACTTTAAAGAGACACCTTTTCAATATACGTATAATTATTTTATACTATATCTTATTTGTTTCCAGATCGTCCTGTTCGCCATGGTGGCCGCGGCAGTGGCCAGGCCGGGGCTCCTGGGATATTATCCTTACGCTCTCTCCAGCCAATACCACGCTCAGGACGAACTAGGACAGTACAGCTACGGGTACGCCGGCGGACTTTCGGCCAAGAGCGAGGTCAAGTCCTTCGACGGCGTCACTCGGGGCGGATACTCATACGTGGACGCCAACGGTGAGCTGCAGACCGTCTCTTACACCGCCGACGCCTTGAACGGTTTCCGAGTGGCCGCCACCAACCTGCCCAAGGCTCCCGCCCCCATCGAGTCCGCCCCCCTCGTGGGCCCCGAGCCCGTTCAGGACACCCCTGAGGTAGCCGCCGCTAAGGCCGCTCACCTGGCCTTAGTCTCTGGTGCCGCCCCCGAGGCTCCCATCCCCGCCCCTCTGGTCACCCCCGTGCCCGTGCAGGACACCCCCGAGGTGGCCCAGGCTAGAGCCGAGCATCTGGTCGCCGTGGAGAAGGCTGCCGCCGCCGCCGCTGCCACCCCCGAAGTCCCGGAGCCTCTGATCGTCTCCTCGTATTCTCTGCCCGCTCATTATGCTTACTCCGTGTCCCCCGGGGCCAACTTTGCCTACTCTAGCGTGGCCCCCGCTCCCTGGGCCGTCGCTCCTTGGACCGCCCGTCTGGGTGTCTGGTAGTGACCCTCCCTGGTGGTCGAACCAAGGACTAGTCTACTGAACTCTGACCCTGCTCAACAAACTCAACCGATAGTCAGTCTTCCTATAGTTAATTTCTAGCTTAAATATCATTGTTAGTTTTTTGTTATGTTTATGCTATCAATCATGATATTTTGTGACTTTAATACTTTATTTGTACATTTTGTTATATGAAAATTAATAAAAACTAATTATTTAAATTGGAATAGGAATTTTTTTTTATCTGCATATGTTTATTTAAAATTGTTACTAATCAACTACAAAACTTAAGCAATGACCCATATGATATTTTAAACACTAACCCTTGATTTAAGGACCTTTACAGATGAGTTAATTTTGAAAATTCCTGATTTTTTCTAAAATTGTTCTGAATATTTGTTTTAAAATGTATCCTATATCTGGTGAGTGTTTGGCATGACGAATGAAAAGGTAGGCCACACCTGTTTTACGCAGGAGGTGGGATTCGTTTCATGTTACTATCAAATATGTGACGATAATTACTACAAATAATAGCTTCCATAGGACCGCTAAAAATAGGTCCTAGATCTACTTGAACGTGTTCATACGCCAAGTTACGTGATCTTAGACTGTAAATTTTAAAATGTGTTATCACTCTTTAAAAAAATACCGCCCTCGTGATGATGTGGTCGGTACACCTGTCAACGAGTCTTTGGGATCTTGGGTTCAATTTTCGGATGGCACCTTGGGTATTTTTCCCGAAAGGGGAATTACCCTAATGATCACCAGGGTTTGGTTAAGTAGGCCTTAAGCTATGTGTGTTTATACTTGTACCACCCCATCATACTCATTATCATCATCACCTCATCTCACCGGAACATGGAAAGGATGTACGATTAGTACATTGGGGCGTCCCCTGGGCAGCAGTACGTTAGTAAGGGCTAATCTTTCCCCTAATTGACTATGATTGATATAGTCTAGACGGAATATATACTCCTAAAAATATCCATGATGTCAGCCCGTAATAAAACCATACCAATCAAGAAGCCACCGTCTGTTGGTGAAGATGGTGCCAAACTCCGATGAAAAAAGGGTGTCATGTGGTAATCACATATAACCCTCGAGTCATTAATCTCAGTTTTTTTTTAAACAGGAGCTACTACATATTTATTCAAGTAGCTTCTCATTGGTCGTTAAGAGAGCTTGACCCCGTTCCAGATCAACTGCTTTCACAGACAAATCTGTAAGTGCCTAGGATTGAACCCGGGACCTCTAACCACTAGGCCACAAAGGAGTTCCTAAATGCTATCGCTACTTATTAGATATTAAAATGTTATCATTGTTGTCAGCGAACAAACAAAAAAAGTACAGAATTTCTAACTTCTTTTTTTATTTAACGTGCACTATCTTAACTTCAGATTATATAAGCACACGACTTATAAACTAACTTAAATCTAGAACAGACACAACATCCATCCCCCCGACCGTCAATTTCTCACTGTGAAAGGGGAAACCCACATTTCACCAATGTTATATTTTTTGGTCATAACAGGAATCGAACCCCGGACCTTTAGCTCAATCGACAGATATGTTACCGCCTGAGCTAATGTGTCGGACTATGTATCCAGAAATGTTATTCCTATTGAAAGTGGACTATACAACTTATTTCCACTTTCAAAGCAAGGCGTACCAACAGCTTGCATAGCCTAATCATTAATCGAAAGTTAGATATAAATATATCATATTTCGTACTTTCTCGTACAAATAAAATATTGCAATTGTGAAAATGTTTTTCCCGGAGACTACAAGAATATTGACGTTCAATGTGCACCAAATTAAATAAATAAAGTGGATCTTACACATCTGTGTGCCCCCTTATATGTCTGTCTCGAATTCTTTGTATTTCTGTATCCGGGTGTATATCCAAAACGATTTATGAAATTTCGTTCAAACTTGAAATTTACTATGTGAACGTACTTGATGCCAAATTATGATTTTTATTCCAACCCTAAAATTAAGGGTAATAACTGATGACAAATTTATTATTTTTAATTTCTACCTACAATAGGAATACATTATAAAATAATACGTACGATTGTGTTGTATTGTATTGTATATGTTGCAGTCAAAACTGGTTTTTATTTAGAACGCTATTTCTCTAATTAAAACTCGTTACACTGAATGCCTTTGTTACAACTAGAATTTCCTAGTAATAACTAGAATTTACTGCTATACATGTTTGAATTTTAGATAAAACTAGTTTTAACTTTGAACTTTAGATAAAACTAGTGGTAGCTAGAGAAACTTGTTAGGTGTAAATAATTAAATCAAAAGCAATTATTCCTAAGTTATTATTGGGATCTAAAAACATATTTGTATTGTTTAACACAATATTTATTGAGAATATTTGTCACACATCTATGTCATTAATATTAATCAAAGTAATACAAAACTAATCATACACTAAAGGAACATTTTTAAGGAACATCACAGAGCCATGCCTACAATAGTAATTAAAAAAAGTTAAATGAAAATAATCATACATTAAAAATATATTAATTAGTCTGATACGTTTAACTAAAGTAGCTTGAGACTTAATAAAAGACAAACATAACATAAAAAATAAAAAAGGTAGCAAATAACTTTACATTACTTGTTATTGAAAGGCAAACTATCGTGGCATTTTGGGTTACACAGGTTGCCTTTTTTCTTACAAAAGCACCTTTTTGACATACACGCCTTCTTACACACAGCGAACAAATCCTTGGCCTGTTCCTAAGGATGCTGTCTTGGCACATTTAGTTAGCTTACTTAAAAATCGATTAGATATTTAATAGGAGCTTCAACGCACTATGCATATTACAATAAAAATATTAAACCTTAAAACATTAACGAATGACTTGCATAGTTACCAACATTAAACAGTGACACATTTTCAGTGCTTTGAATCAAGGAGCCACTGAAAGTTTTTGCAGCGACATTCGTCCCTAATTATTAAAATCAATGCAATAATAAATACCTCCAATACAATCTATCGAGTATCCCATATTTCGTTCCAATCTTGTGCAAACCCTGTTCATCCTTTTGAAGAGCCACTGCAATAATATTGCGGCGATTTGCTTTTGCTCTGTCAACATCACGAATTAGGTGACCTGGCGGTCTAGGGGTAAGGTGTCAGACTTCTATGCTGGCAGCCGGGGTTCAATCCTCGGTCCCGGCAAAGATTTATCTGATTACCAAACCCTTCCTTCACCTCTGACAAGACATCTTGTGAATGTGAGGAATGCCAGGCCTCCACCGTGGTTCGGATTCCACGTTAAACTGTAGGTCCTTCATTTCATCTCACAATCACCCTACCATTACACATTAGCGTAAATGCGTATAACCCGAACGGGTAGTAAGACGCGGTGCTAATAATAATAATAATATCACAAATTGCTATAATTATATTATCACTGATATCTACAGGAGCGTGTATTGAATCTGAAGCCAATTTCATTCTCTTGGCCTGTTTTGTCAAGTTTTCATGAGCTTTTTGTCTAGCTGCTGTTATTGGGGATTGTCGATTGACATTAGCTACAGCTTCTGGATCTTCGTCACTAGCTGGAATTATTTCATGAGCTTTTTGTCTAGCTGCTGCTATTTGGGATTGTCGATTGACATTAGCTACAGCTTCTGGATCTTCGTCACTAGCTGGAATTATTTCATGAGCTTTTTGTCTAGCTGCTATTATTTGGGGTTGTCGATTCGCATTAGCTACAGCTTCTGGATCTTCATCACTAGCTGGAATTATTTCATGAGCTTTTTGTCTAGCTGATGTTATTTGGGGTTGTCGATTCGCATTAGCTACAGCTTCTGGATCTTCGTCACTATCTGGAATTATTTGAGGCTCTTCACTCGTACTAGCTACAGCTTCTGCGTCTTCTTGACTGGCTGCATCTGTAATCTGAGACTGTCCACTGCTACTAGCTACAGCCGTTACCTCCTCTGAGTCATGTAATACTTCCACATCATAAGGTGCCTCATTTTCTTAATCTATCACAATTTTTTTATTTAAAGCCTCTTTAAGATCATCTTCATTTCGTATCTCCTTAATAACATCTAGAGGAAAACTAGAAGTCATAAGCCCTACTCGCGAATCTGTACCAAACATGGCTTTATATGGTGATTGCTTAATACCAGAATGAAGTGCCCAATTATTCATAAATTGTACAAAACGAAGACCGTTTGACAAATTCGTAGTATTGTTGTCAAGCATCCACGAAGCCAACATTTTTTTAATGTCTTGTTTAGAGCGTTCAACAGACCCTTGGCTTTGGCTGTGCCATGGTTTTCCGTGAACCAGTTTACACTCGAGTCAGAATGAAGCCAGTTCATTTATGACAAGAATTAACAAATTCTCTGCCGTTAACAGAGTGTAAAATGTAAGGAGCACCAAATGTCAAAAATATATATGTTAATTTATGTGCCAGTTCCAGGGCTCTCTTGCTTTGCAGTGCACGTAACAAAACAAATTTGGTCAAGTGGTCCTGACACACCATTATAAACTTAAATCCACGATCTTCTTACGTTTGCATGTCGATCAGATCAACTTGGCAACGAATGTTCATTTCTGAAAGAAATATAGGTTTCAAAACAAGCCCCCTTATCTTCTTGACCTGAGTTGAAACAGTTTTAACTGATTCTATTTTGTCAAAACGCGTTTTGTCTAGTTAAAACCAGTTTTAACTGACATTCATTTTTGACCAGCAGTAAATTCTAGTTGTAACAAAAGTACTCAGTATAATCTAGTTTTAACTACAGTAGCCCCATGGCTTCTTTGGTGTTGACTGACAGCTCACAGCTGACTTCTGAAAGTCAACATTTAGGTATATACATAAATTTTGACTGTCAGAAGTGACAACTGATAAACACGTGTTTTTTAAAATCATTTGGTTCGGCGTAGGGATACATAATTTGGCCTGGTAGCTTTTCAAAGCCGTCAATTGTCAGCTGTGAGCTGTCATTCAACACTAAATAAGTCATGGGGCTATTGTAGTAAGAACGCGTTTTAACTAAAAATGGGTTTTCACTGTAACATATATTTACTCTGTGATAGACATGGTTGTAATAAGGTTGGTAGTTCTTTGTTAATGGTAATATAACTATTATAATAATAATAATTATTATTATTATTAGCACCACGTCTTACTACCCATTCAGGTTATAAGCACTTACGCTAATGTGTAATGGTAAGGTGATTGTGAGATGAAATGGAGAACCTACTGTTTAACGTGGGATCCGAACCATGGTGGAGGCCTGGTATACCCCACATTCACAAGTTGTGATTAATACACCTCTTGTCAGAGGTGAAGGAAGGGTTTGGCAATCAGATAAATCTGTGCCTGGTCCTATGATTGAACCCAGGATCCTCAACACAGAAGTCTGACACCTTACCCCTAGACCTCCAGGTCACCCTTTGTTAATGTTACCAATAATATTATTAAAAACTAACTCTGGAGAATATTTACTGTGTTAAACTATGTTCCTATTTCAAGGTACAAAATAAATTTGTAGTAAATATCATATTAACTTTAAGCTATTAATATTATTAGCACGTGTAATTAAAAAATAATAGAAAAGTTTATGGCACAACCTACTTGAATAAAACATTTATTTTTACAAACGAATAAATTTTTACAATAAATCATATCTGTTAACATAAACATAACAGACTAATCAATCCCTGTTTTTAAATTATAATTTAATACAGAGAGACTGTACATCGGTTGAGTTTGTTGAGCTGGGTCAGAGTTTAGTTGACTAGTCGTTGGTTCGACCAGCAGGGAGGGTCACTACCAGACACCCAGACGGGCGGTCCAAGGGGCGACGGCCCAGGGAGCGGGGGCCACGCTAGAGTAGGCAAAGTTGGCCCCGGGGGACACGGAGTAAGCATAATGAGCGGGCAGAGAATACGAGGAGACGATCAGGGGCTCCGGGACTTCGGGGGCGGCAGCGGCGGCGGCGGCAGCCTTCTCCACGGCGACCAGATGCTCGGCTCTAGCCTGGGCCACCTCGGGGGTGTCCTGCACGGGCACGGGGGCGACCAGAGGGGCGGGGATGGGAGCCTCGGGGGCGGCACCAGAGACTAAGGCCAGGTGAGCGGCCTTAGCGGCGGCTACCTCAGGGGTGTCCTGAACGGGCTCGGGGGCCACGAGGGGGGCGGACTCGATGGGGGCGGGAGCCTTGGGCAGGTTGGTGGCGGCCACTCGGAAACCGTTCAAGGCGTCGGCGGTGTAAGAGACGGTCTGCAGCTCACCGTTGGCGTCCACGTATGAGTATCCGCCCCGAGTGACGCCGTCGAAGGACTTGACCTCGCTCTTGGCCGAAAGTCCGCCGGCGTACCCGTAGCTGTACTGTCCTAGCTCGTCCTGGGCGTGGTATTGGCTGGAGAGAGCGTAAGGATAATATCCCAGGAGCCCCGGCCTGGCCACTGCCGCGGCCACCATGGCGAACAGGACGATCTGGAAACAGTAACGGATTATAAAGATCAATTAACAGCAAGAAGACAGAATTGTTTATATTTAGCTCGTAAACACTTCCTTTGAAAAAAATTAAAAACTTTCTACTAAACACTCATGTTTAAGTATGTTGTGGGCATTAATATAAGTGTTTAAAAAATATATATTATTTGATTTTGGTGTTTTCTAGTGGTACAGTCCACACGTTTGTATTGTAGTAAGCATGTACGAGTATTATAATGACAAAAGACTAACTTGGATTAAATACGTTTAAAACAAATACTCTAACGATGCATTTTCAAGAAGTTTTAAATACTCTTTCTAGCTTATAAGCGTTTTAAAATATCAGTTAATATATATTTACATAATTATTGAACCCAAATATAACAGGCAAATCTTTGTTAGTGCTCATAAATAAATGTATATCAACAATTAGTAACAAGTAGAAAAATAATTAATTTTATAGGATTAAAAATTATTTAGATCCATAAAACCAATATATATTAGTTTTTTTATTAGTTTATTATCTATAAGATACGTTTATTCATAGTGATTACTGTCATAGTATTTATTGAAACATAAATTCTATTTATGAGTTTAACATATATAGTTTGTCATTCCTAGAACTATTATTTAATGTAATATCTTTTAAATAAGTGACCAAAAATATCCTATCCCATAATGTTAATATTGTAGTTTAATGTCAACTGAAATCAAAATAAATGGTAGAAATGTTTCCTCTTGTTCTTTGATTATTTTGATTCAAATCTTGTTTTTAAAATGGTTAAACCATTCATTTGGTATTTCTTCGTTGAATCAATTATTTTTTTCGTTCAGTTAATTCAATTTGAATAATCTTCAAAACTAATCTAAAGTGAATTTCAACTCAATTTAACACAATTTAATTTCATAAAATATAAATAAAAGCTATTTTATAGCTGATTAAATAAAAAGTAATTCTAAAGGGTTGGCTTATATTCACGTAATACCTCAGAACTGTAAAAATGAATGGATATAGGTACATATTTAATTTCGAAAATATACGAAATATACACGTAATTTTCAATAAAACTTCATTTTAAATATAAACATTGAAATTAATTAAATCGTGGCAATATATTAAATTGGTATATGAATACAAATTTTATAAGTTATAAACCTATTTTATTAAGAACAGTACGTTGTTTATTATTCATGGGCCAATCTCTGTACAAGGCAACCATAATATTATAGTCAATGATGCAAAAAACATAGTGGGCCCCCAGTAAAATAATAAAGTAATGTTGACGGCTATAAACAAGTAGCATTTTTAATTTGAATAGATCTTCGAATTAGAATTCAAGTACAATATAATAGGTAGTATTAATATTAAACCAATACAGTTAGTGAAATGACTAAACCTGTTTCTGTATCACAAGATTTTCGATTATATATAGATCTGGGTTACCCCCTTTTTATTTTTTATCTAACCTGTTGTGATTTGTTGGCCGTAAGAAAACATGTAATGGGCCGCAAGTTGGACCCCACTAATATAGAATATTGTTTGATTTATTTAAAAGCGATCATGATACTCTATGACTTGGAAAAATACTACCCAAAATAAGATATGCTATTTAATAGTTAACACCCGTTTTGATGGACGCGTGATCTAACACACTACTTCTCTTGTCAAATTAGGTTACCGATGATGGGAAAACAGATGTTCGAATCTCCTTCGGGTTTACTGAGGGTGTTTTTCCCCAAAATTGATTTACAATTTCCCTCTACGAAAATACGGTACACTTCCTATAAATATAGCCTCTCCAATATTTAAAACCATAAGCGGGTCTAGTACATAAGCGTATAAACCGAACGGGTAGTAAGCACGCGGTGCTTAAAAAAGGAGTATGTTAGTTATTTAAAGGCTATACACTAATCTAATTTTGTCATAAATGTTTCTTAAGAGTTATCGATCGTGTTGTTTTAATAATTACAAACGCTTGAATATTTTTCATTTAAGAAAACGTTTTACTTTAAGGGGAAAAAAGTTATTTTGAATCTCTACCAGACCACTGATTTAATTTGATATCTTACTCACCAGAGTGTTCATGTTGGTATGTTGGTAGCGCTGCTGGGTGATCCAGTACTCGCTAGAGATGCTGTGAAGATTGAGTACCATCTCAAGAACGACACGTCTTATATATACGCACATCCCCACCCTGACCACAGAAACAGGCATCTGCCTCCTCACCACCAGTACCAACCAAACAGACAAAATTGCCATTGAGGTTTAGCTCAATAATCTGACTTATATGTAATATCATGCGATAGCTAAATTACAGGACGATTTCCATAAACATTTGTTTTATTATTTAAAAATATTATTGATCAAAAGATTTTTTTCTTTCAAAATAATTGTTGTTTCCATTTTATCAAAGATAGAGTGGTTTTTAACTTCAATTAATCCTCCAAAATCTGTTCTCAAACATCTGTCCTTGACCTTAAATTGTTTTATGTTTTAAATACCGGCTTGAGCAGTAAGATACTAACTCAGATGTCAGAATCAACCAGAAGATCTCAGGTGCTTATAACCCTGAAAATATCAAGTGTTTGAGAGAACTGTGAAAATTAACTAATTGATTTGACTCCGAAGATTTTTTATTCAAAAGTACTGTTTAAACATCACTTGGTATACATAATTTATAATATCTTCAAAATATATCTGGATTCGGTAAGTCAGGCAAGAGAAAGGTGAGTTAGGCCAGTTAAGAGAAAGTGGTATTGTGGATAATGTAGTACAATTTACTTTGTAAATGTGTGGGTACCAAATTTGATTAAAAAAACATTTAAGTTATTTTTTTAAATACTTGGCTTACTTTTGTTAACGTCTTTAATAATTTGCATTGCAATTTCAAACTTATGTATATATGTTAAAAATTATTTCATAACTTTGTCGATTTTATTAATGAATCAACATGTTTTGTGTGGTCTATATTTGAACGCCTTATATTAATAACTAAACTTTCTCAAAATATGTTATTTCCTTGAGATTGTTAATATTAACCAGAGGAACAAAATTTTGATATTTAAGAGACTAATCTTATTTTACTGGTTTGGGTTGAAATCGATTGAAACATACTTGTTTGAAGTTCTCGAGTCAGCTTTAAACTTATTTTTTAATATATATCAAAGTATTTAAAAAATAGTATGACAGACTGAACATGGGTATAATAGCTTTAAAGTGTAATTAGACTTTTTGTGATACTTTAATATCGCTAAATAAAAAAGTAAAAAACATTACTAAACTCCCCTACAAACGTGTCTTATTTAAGTCTTGGCTAATAGATTATGTTTTTGTCATATTTCGTGACAAGTATCATAAATAAATTAGCAAGTCTTAATTATCCTTCACGTACCTCCACATTGGTCATAATATATTCAAAATACCTAAAAATTGTACACATTTATCTCTCCCCGCCCATTCCA